>JAHWFP010014502.1:0-21485 GCA_023313725.1 Lithobius niger | reverse complement strand
ATTTTAAGTAAATGTCTATGGTTTTATTTGTAGGTGACCAAGAAAGTAACAAAACTTTCGAAAATTAAAATATGTTAGTGCATTTTATGAATTTGTGGAGTTATCGCTGTGTCCAGGAGCAACTTGTTTTTTTTTAGTACATTTCTTTAGTCTATTTCAACGTCCTAGTTCGACATTTGGGCAAAATCAACGCGTTAAAATTTATAAGACTTAGTGTGGCCAGCTGGGTAGGCAAGAAAAATTCCATAGAGTCACCCTTGTCATACCCCCTAGAATCACCCGCAACCCCTTAAAGTCACCATCGAAAACTACTGATAACAGACGAAACAGATAAATCTGCATAAATGTGCGGCATTGCCAAATAATAGCCCCATCAAACCTTACCTCCACTTCTGCATTCCGTAACCACAATTTCAAATTGAAAAAAATAAATAAAACAAAGAAAAGTTGGCAAGACCACTCAATTTTCCAACAACACCGAACGTTAGCAAATCTTTAAGTTTTGGTCGAAGAACAGGACAGAAACTATCTAAAAGACATACTGGAGACGACCAACGATGGATGTTCGCTCCTCAAGGTCTGTGAGCTCACAAACCTCATCGTATTGATTTGCGGTATTAGAAACATCTTTTGAGTCCTTAGTCCCCCTATTACATTCGGTGCACGGGTGAGAACATTCCAGACAGTGTTGACGCACTTGGGGGGTAAATCCAGGGTGCTTGTCGCTACGAGAAACCAGTCTGCCATTGGCTAATCTAAACGACAAACAGACAGAGACGATGGAAGCGAATGAAACCCGAACGGAAGGACAGAACGACGGATGAGGAGTTTCATTGTAGACTGAATCTTTATACACTTGCGATTTTTTTTCGAAGATTTGATGAGGAGTTGGCCGTACACATTAATCCCGTAAAGAAAAAAACTTTTATATTGACGACTTGATTGTTTATTTGAAGTGTGCTTTAAACTCGGTGAACACCTGCTTTACGTAACGGCGATTGTACGAAACGGAATTTTTTGAACTTTGAAATACACTTACCGATACTCAACGTAGTATGGGCACTGTATTCAGAATGCGTACTCAGTCTGCAACTCAGACTTGAAATGATGCCGTAACTGTTTAGTAGCACTCACCATCAGAACCTCATATACGATTAGTTTGGAAGCAATCGGGTGGTGAACGGCACTATACCATCAGCCACGGCTTTTTAGCGTGACGTCATCGTGAGTTAGCCAATGACGAACGAGAAGAGCACATCTTTGGCCGTCTGATTGAACTACCAAAGATACTACCTTGAGCACCTGTAAATCTATTAAAAACTCCACAAAAAATTTCATACAGTTTCATACAATCACTATAACTCTTGAACTCAGACTTGAAATGATACCATTAGTTCAAGAGTGAGTAAGTGTTTGGAAACCGAAACCACTGCCTTTAGCAGTTCGGTTGAATTTTTTAAGTTTAGCCACCACCGAAAAGAAAAAAATACGGCTTAGCCTATTTTTGGCTAATTTATCATTTAAGTCGCAAAGAAGTTTAAGTCCCAAAACGTAATGGTTTGCGATCTAAGAAGTATCCCCACTCATGGAGAAATTTAACGAAATTTTAGGCAAATTATCACTTTTCACTTTTCTGGACTTACAGCCCTACCTGGCTGATGTAAACTAGTACCAATGTGGAGCTGCGCATCACTGGCTAAGTACTAAGTATAAATTTATGAAACTAACCCCCAACCCTACCCCAACGAAACTGATATGGAAACTGAAAATTCCTTGTAATTTAACCCTACATGAAGTAGGATCCAACGCAAAATGTGAGGCTGTTGGGGGGTCCTAGGGGACCTCCGAACAAAGTGAGCAACAGCAGTGGAGCGGTCGGAATTATGGCCTCCAGATCAACGGGATGCCGGTTCAAATCACTCCACTGACCAATGTACAATAGGAGACTTTAAAAAATACAGGTGCTGGGCTATACGAGTCATGCAACCCTTAACCATAAACCCTATTGTGTGTTCTTTCAGGGTTATAAAACACGTAAAGCACAACTAAAGGTCCGGTTATTCAAGCAGTTAACACTTTAAGCCGGCATCGTACATGTTGTCATGTCACTGATCGCTGCATGTCATTCTGTGAAATATCAGTGACAAAGCAGTGACATGTCGCTCACATCACTGTGTGTCATTTTGCGAAAAAAAATAGAGACTGTGAATGAAACGGCCTTAATATTTTTTTTATACATGCAACCATGCAGATGGATTAAACAGCATCCATTACCCATTGCCAATTGAATTTGCACTGTAATAACAGTCCCATGTTGAGCATCGCGGTTATGTCATTAGAAAATGATTACGTCGCAAAATGACAAACCTATTATTGAAAATGACATGCTGTTACACAAGTAACGTGACAAAGTGGATGAACAGCTTTAAAGTGTGAATAAGAATTTTAACTTAACTCCTACTAAACTGGGATGGTCTTCAAGTTTGAAGGTTCTCAACTTCTTCTTTTTAGGAAACAATTTAGTACCACAAACAATATTTCTCAAACTTTGCTAAGCCACAGTTTTGCTGAAATTGGTTTATTTTAATGGTTTACCGTACAATTTTAACGTCAGGCGGTATCCCGTTCGCCTATTCCATTGGCTAAGCACTATTGGTAATGACGTTACAAAAAAAGGCCACTTTTAAGGTTTAAACCCAGAAATTGGACCTTTATAAGAGAAAACGGAAACCAGTAATGCCCCAGGCTACCATCAAATAAGTCTTTTACCCTATTGTAGTTACCCATGGGGGTCTGGACGAAGAATGAAAGAGGGTAGAGAGATCGGAGGTGATACGGGAATAGTATGGAGGAGGGTAGGGGAGGTACTTTCTTTTTCTGGGGTCACTGGGCTGGACGTGACTTCTGCTCGAGAAAATTCCATTGTCACAACCTAGTTCTGACGGATGGACGCCTCCTCCCATCATGCACTGCGACAGCCGTGCTTGCACGACCAGGGGAACGCTGCGTTCGAGGGGACTGAAAACGTCATGAAGGAATCTCCCCTCAGTATTGAATTACAGACCAGTGCCATTGACCCAGTGGCTGGGCGTCCCTCTTCTCCCTGCGACGTGATGGGCACGTCCCCGACCGATCAATATTTAAAACTTAGAAAAGCCAATTATGCCGAAATGAATAATATTCGTTCTTCCCCCTCGTAGACATTATGCAGTTAGGAATATTTATTGATGCCGTGACCCAGTTATGGTTGAAACACAGTGACATACTGTATTTCATTGTTTTTTTCTACATTTTTTTGTAAATTCAAGATCATAAAAAGAAACATCCAAAACCAGTAAAAATCAAAATAATCGAGGAACCAGAACTATAATGGGATTTTTTTTAATTGGCTGTATTTTTAGCCCTGGTGCATCTGAATCTCAAATAGACCAGCTTAGTTTTGAATCTTTCTTAGGGTTCAAAATCAAGTAAAATTCTAATAAGTGGGCAGGGGAATACCATGGGATTCAAACCTGGAAACCTCCTTTCAAGGCAGGAGGAACTCCGGAAGGAGGTAGGGTAGATCCCACACGTTAGTAGTGATTGGTGGATGTCATTATGACGTCACGAACCCTGTCCTTATTGAACAAACAATGATACTATAGCTGCACCCATACAAAGACCGTAAGGTCATGATTTGAGGCATTGCCTACACCGGAAGTACCTTTTTTTTCCTGAAACGGGAGTCTTGGCTGTTCTTTTGGAAACATATATTCGTTTTTCTTTGGGTTACAATGGGCTCCAACGAGTGTTTTTAATACCACTATAGTCTTAACTTTTAAAGGGACACCCGGCCTGCCTTATAACAGCTACGCGCAGATCGTCGTCCGTGCATTTACAGCGCCAAGGTCAGCTGGGGCGGTAGCTGCGTTCCTTGCAGCGCGGAACGTAGCTGCTGTCTCGGTTGGCTTTGGGAATGGTAAACGAAACAGAATCAAGTTAATGATTGTGTCGTCACAAACCGGAATGATTCTCGTATTTTAACATCACAATTTATAATTTTCTAGGCTAGTGCCCTATAATTTTGCTTCGGCGATCTATTGGCATATTTAATTTTAATTTTTACTGCATTAGTCTTTTAGATTTTTGATCTCATAGCAATTACTAGAAAACGATTAAAATTAATACTGTGCACACACAGATAAAACTTCAAAGTCATTGTAGGCGCGCAAAGCATCATATACGTTCTCGAAGAACGTAAATAAAGTTGCAAAATATTCAACAGAAAATCTCCTAGACGCCACATTTTAAAACGGATTTTTAGCAAGGGAAAGACTAACGGTCAGTAAATAGACCTTTGGGGGTCGTACTTGATGTGGAGGATCGAGAAAAAAGACCGGATGTGACGACTTACGAACGGATGTGACGACTTACTGTGTACATAGAAGTGAACGTATTAACTGCTTAGCTCTGCCGTCTAGAATCTCTTTGTAATCCTCATGTTATGAGTAAATGAGTTCGTTCCAACAAGGGAAAAAAACCACGCATCACAAAAATAAGCAATCCTGTTACCTGCCTGTACTCGGTGTGAAATTTTTGGCTAGTGTGTTCTAAATACAACGCAAAAACTCTGGAGGTTATTTGTGGCGGCCCATCCCGATCGCCTCATGACATGTGATGGTGCATTGCAATATCGCCGCAAGCCGTCATCATCTCAAGCCACACCTTAACGTTCATCGAAATTGTCAGGATTGGTTCGTAGTATTGAATTCTTAGGATTAACTTGTAGAGTTCACCAGAACTCCCGCCAGTAGACAGTTCCGACCAATTTTGCACAGGCCTACAGCAGCGTGCATGTAATTTACTACACTTGACTGTTATGACGTATTTTGTAAAGCTGGTTTACAGCTTTAGGAAGCTATTATGCAATTCGATTATTCTCAGTTCCCAGTTCACCACGATTAGATGGCATAGCTTTTAGATTACTATTGGAGTTTTGTCCCTACTTCTATCCCCAACTTAACTCGTAATTATTTATGCTGTAGCTAGTTGTAAAGCCAAACTAGCATCATTTTATATTATTCTACCAACAAACCCTGATGAACGGAGGGGACGTAAATAAACCAGGCCATATTTAGAAACTATTTGATTCCATCACCTTTCCCCCACAGTAGTCGACGAACATACAACGACTAAAAAGGACTTAGAAGATAGTTTTGTTTTGTTCTGCTATGTTCTTCAACAAAACGATCCAGACAAGACAAATATTCACTTTAGCTTCTTGTGGCACTCTGCAAGACGAAACGATTTACTTGTTTTCTGGGTGTCACATTCTTTCAAAGCTTGCGGTCCCAACGTTTTGTCTCTTCTTGCGACAGCATGTCACGAATACAAGAGACAGCAACGGGAAAGGAGGGGAGGGAGGGGGTAGGATAGGTACGAGAGGGTGGGGGGGTGTACGGAAAACGACAACCTGCTTCACTTCAACCATTAAATCGTATTATTTCCAACTGAAATTGAGGAGCTGATTGCCTAGAGCAGGCAAAATTCGACGCAGTAAAGGAATTATTTACGCCCAGAACCCGAGGCTACGTGGCGGCATGGTCAATAGAAATGCGGCTAATTCAATTTTCTACGTTGCAATCCAACTCCGATCGAGACAGACCTTGGCAATTTTTTTTTCTCTTCCTTCACTCACTCATTCGATGGACGTGAAAGTTGATGCGGTTTTTCAGGTGGGGAAACCTTTTCCGTAAAACGAGATACTTTGGATATGGCTGACACCACACTGCTGCTAGTCTGGCTGTCTCATTTCTTGGCAGAATGTGACACTAAAAATGTTGTCAGAATTTCACTTCATTTTGGCATAATTACACTCAGATGGGCAATTTTGGCAGGATTACGCACAATTTTGGTCGAATTACAATAAATTTTTGCAATACGTTCCAGTACCTCAATTACACAGAATTTAGGCAGAATAGCACGCTGAATGTTGGTAGAATAGCACTCAGAAAGAATGTTTCTAAGATGTTGCCCCGACGTGAAACCTCTGTCTCGATCAAAATATTGGTGTGCCGTGCTTTTTTTAACGCTCTCCCCCTTCACCTCTGTCACAACTTTTGCAACCTCCTTAAAAATGACATCACAAACGTCGAACCAGTGCCGCAATTAAGGCACTCGAACCCAGGTGGTAGGGGGCCCACAATTCACAAGTCAAGGGGCAGAAAAGGGACAAAATTTAGTAATTTGGTCGGGGCTGGAAGCCCCTTTACCCCCAAAGTTGTTTACTTGTTAAGGAGGGGCCCAATAGTTTTCCCTTGCACCCATCCTTGGGAAAACCTAGTTGCGGCACTGCGTCAAACCCCAGCCCCCCCCCCCCCCGCCCCATTTCGTCTGATGTATGATAAGATCGAGATTTTAAGGGTTGTTTGACATCTCTGTAATGTGTGGCGCAGTGGCAACCCGGACTACTGCACTGTGACAGAGGTTGGTGCGAATGACCTAGCTGTCAACGCGCCATTAAGCCTCAATTTCCCTGCCACCCTCTTCCCTCCCCACTTCGCTACCGCTGGAGAGATAATTCGAAAAAATTCTAATTACAGTTTTTAGTTTGATTTTGTTCCAGAATATATGACGACTTTTTTTTCTGTCCTTCTTCTCGTTTGAAAGTCACTTCTTTGCTTGGTAAAAATAACATTATGTGTTGTAATGTAACAATTTTACAACCCTTCCCCCCCCCCCCCACCCCTTTCCCGAAACTGTCACGCTTACCGTAAATCCTCCCTCCACCGCTTGCGTTCCGTCATTTGTGCACGCTCCTTGCGACAGTAGCACTATATAATACATAAATCTTACAAAAAAATAGTTATAATATACGAGGTAAAAATGAGCTTAAAAGCTTGTTGCTACCAAACGAAAGTTTGAAGTATCAAGTGCCATCGAGCTCTATATAGCACTTGCACGCAACAAGCAGAGGAATGCACAAATAAATATCTTTATACACTACAAACAAGCCACGTTCCTGCTGAATTACTGAGTAAAAATTTGCTACGCCCTCGTGCACCTCGGAGCTAGCTATGAAGATTAACGATACTAATGTCACTAGATGAAGCCACGGAAAAATATAACGAAAATCCCCTGGCGCCATCTAGTGACAGTAAAATCGTTCACCTTTACAGCTTGTTTCCAGGTGCACGAGGGCGTACCAAATTTTTTACTCAATAATTAAGGAGTCGCGTGGCTTGTTCGTTGCGTTCAAAAGTTTTGCTTTGTGCATTCCTTTGCTTGCTGCGAGAGAGAACTCGATAGGCCTAGATGCTGCAACGTTAATTTTGGTGGCAACCAACCTTTAAGGAACCAAAATCAAAAAATCAACAAACAACCCTGAACTCTGTGCAGAACATTAGACAAAAACTAATAACTGCTTCCTTCGAGATCACCGTCCGTCCTACAGAGAATTTAGTTTGTCACCATAAAACAAAGTAACGAGGACGTACACGCGACAAGAGTGAGTGACTTTGTCAATGCAAAAGCCTTTAGCCAGAGCGCTACAAGAAAATCCGCTCAACGCCCGCCAGAGGGATCCAGTGACAGGAAGCGGAAGTGAGTATGCCGCAGCTCAGCGGGGAAGCTTGCTTCTGCCCGCAGGGCACCGCTGCCTCTACGTCCGCTTTAGATTTTCGGTGGCAGTGTTTGAAGCGTTGGCAATCCAAGATGTTAGAAAGCGATGAAGGCTTCATGCGGATGTGGCCAAAATGAAACGGCCTTGGCAACCAGAATGGATCTGATCCGAATCATGGTAAGCCTAACCGGTGCTCATTGCCTTTCTGGAATGAACATTTTTTTCACCCCATCCCGTTTGGTAGACGAATCCGGCTTAGCGCCGGCCTCCATTTTGTCGTTTAAAGCCATGGGATGACGGTTCAGCTTCTAAGGCCGATTCGCATTGTGGCGAAAACCAGCCTTCAGAACCGGACCTTTCGTATGAATTTACAACGCACACAGTTTTACAATTTGCAAGTTTTGCGTTGCACGGTACAAGGTTTCCAACTATTCAATTTCATGTGATGTTTCTACTGTATGACAGAAGTTTGTAATATAGTTACATCACGATTTTCTTAATTTCTTTTGTTTATTGTGGATAGAGATTTTCTTTGTTGCGTGTCAGTATGGCTCAGCCTTTGGTCTCAAAGCTCGTGGGTTGAATTCCCCGCTCAGTCAGTATGAAATAAGTCCAACAGGCAACGTAAATAGGTTTGCATCCGTATTTATTTAACCCTTATCGAGACCAGGGTTTCCATCCTGTTTAATTTGACTTTTGAAGACACCCTTAAGTGTCTTCATTAGTCAGTTCCAGTTCTAGAACCAGAAAGGAACTCAAGTGGTTGATGAAAATGCATCTCTATCGTGTAACCAGCTTTGTTGGTTGGGGTGGAAATCCTGTAGCTTGGTTTATGGCTGATCTTAAGGTAATTCAAGAAGCTAACGTCAACATACTGCACGTGGGGAACCATATAACTATTTATGTAACATACCAATTTCATGTGCGCCCAAATGGTCTTCCTTAAACGACGTGCAGGGAAGTTACGCAGCAAACACGACGGTATAGGAACGTAGGTACCAAAAGAAAAACAAAACTAGTAAAACAAGCTGTAAACAATCTGTAAAACAAGCTGTTGCATGTGACTTCAACTAAGACGTCAGACGTTAGTCAATTTTCTTTGTAAGTAAATTTGAGTTCTCAGTAAGCTGTGCCACAGAACTTGAGATGTTAAATGCGAAATATTTTCTCTAAACTTACCGACCGACGTCAAAGCAGTTTGGCGGTGATAATTACGAAGATCATGTGTTCAAAAGAAGAAAAATTTCACTTACCTATAAAGAAAAAAAAAAGAAAAAATTAGTAAATGGAGTGCAAAAAAGAATGTGTAACAGTGACAATATGCCAAATTTAAACAGTTAAGCAACCTACCAACCCTCAGTAAATTAAAACAGTGGTTAGAGAAACCACAGTAATCCGAGTGAAAATTTCCAGTATAATTGACGGATTATTTTACAGAGTTTTAAAAATGCAACATATATTGAAATAGCTTTGAAACCATTTAGTAATACACGATGGAATTAATTTGAGGGCAAGATTGTTTGAAAACAATCAAACATTTGCATAATACACATGTTGTTCGTATATGTTCTTCTTGGTTTGGAGACCAGGGAATTATGTATTCTACTGTTTATTGCTTGTAGTTCTGAATTTCCAGGGCACCAACACATACTGGAGTTTCGTTACTGTACTTTCGTCAGGGATTCGTAAAGGTCGTGACAGAATTAAAACGGTGATTAGTGATTAAAAAAGCATGTAGTGCTTTTTTAAAATTAAATGCAGACGAAAACAAACGATGACAGCATTGTTTAGCAACGTTGGTAATGAGGTTATTGTGATGGTCAACCTATTATAAAATACGAGCTCATCTGCATTTAAAAGTTGAATAAGTACATATTCAAATAATGAATGAATAGATTTTTCCCTGTCGTAAAAATGCAAGCTACACAACTTCTGTATTGAGGGAAGTCAAGCAGACTCATAATTCGGCACACGACACAGTCGTGGGACAACTTTTTCCCCAAATTAATTATGTTGTCTTAATCATAATACGTATGAAAACACATCCTTGCTAAGACACCGAGTCCCCTTCTCCTGAAAATTAAAAATGTTTGATTTGATTTATCCTGAGACGTAACACATCGTTCGTGGGGCCCCTGCCAAGGATTCTTCCATGAGCCCGTCCCGATACAGTTGCGATTTACTATGAAATGTAAACAAGAGTCGTTTTGCACAAATCAAATCACAAATTGTATCTTGCGGCAATACATGGTGGTCGTAAAGTGTTTGCCTGATTACACAAATTTATTAAACGCAAACTATGCTAGATACAAACATACGGTTTTCTGCAAAACGAAGCTCAACTCAAAGTTTTTTTCCATTAGGTTAGTTGACTTCAACATGTACTCCATTTGTGGCCTGGAGCACTTCATTGCAATGTTCGATTTCCCTCCAAGTATTGGCAAACATCACTTCCGTTTCTGCCGCTATAGCATCCTTTAGTGTTTCAGTGTTAGGAACGGGTGTTTTGTACATACTGTGACAAGAAAAAGTCAAGGGGGATATGTGTGGCCATGCTGTTAGCTAGCTATATCATCCGGGAAGGGTTTCATAGAGGAATCCGTAAATTCATAATCCCCAGTCAGACAGAGCACAGTCTTTCGAAACAATCCACGGCTGACACTGTTGCAACAGTGGTGCAACAAAAAGCTCCAGCATGTCAAGGTACACATCATTCTCGACTGTAGGCTCCATAAATTGCTGATTTTTTGTGTGTGAAACAACAGCATGCAGTAAGATTTCTCCTGTAACGACGCCGTTTTTATTTTTTGGCGATTGCAGCGCCTAGAATCGATTGTAGAGTCCACCGAACCTAGTAGAAAAAAACTTTATGAGTTAAGCTTCGTTTTACAAAAAACCTTATGTTTGTATCTAGCATAGTTTTTGTTTAATGATTTGTTGTAATCAGGTAAAGACTTTATGACCACCCTGTATATTGGCGGCACTGCCGTCTAAACGTGTGAAGTCATAATTAATGACATATGTCATGAAATAATTTAGTTTTTATATTCAGCGGTGGGAATTACGGAAATCTCCCTTCAACATTCATTATTATACTTTGCATGAGTGTGAACTATTCTTTTATTTTTTATTTTTAAAATTTTGATGAGCCTTATGTCAGCCGAAGCAATTAATGCTTGTATGGCTGAACCGGCTCAATTTTGAACATTACCAATTTTTTTTAGAGAAGAAGAAATCCGGTAAAAGGAGGTGCCAGCCCGGGGATTCGATCCGGGATACCTCCGATCATCGTCGGAGCCGAAAGATTGTCCAGAATATTTCCCATAGCCGCTGAAGGAGCATGGTAGCCTCTCAAGCTACCCTGGTCAGCAGTCCTGGCGCGGACTTTTCCAAGGTCCCCTTTCCTGGAGTTCGACCAGGTCCACAACCTCCAGCAACCAGGCTGAGCTCTCTCACTGCTCAGCCACGATGATCAGCACTGAACGACATTAATCAAAATTACCTACCATACGTTACACCTACTTACGAGACGTAAAATCAAAATTAAGGATCAACCATTTATGGTTACCAATATGAGCTTTGGCTTATCTCATCTAAATCGTATACCAGATTAAACGCAAAATTCAACGTTTGTGAAACTTCAAGATGGCTGCCCAAAATGGCGTCAAAAAGTGGTTTACGGTAGTTGTAACCAAAAGAATCTAATTTTTTCCTTGAGAGTTTGGGGCGAGCGATGTCTATTTTTTACCGAACAAAATCTAATTTAAATACGATGAAGGTGGAAGGTCATCGCCCGTACTTTTTCCGCGTATGTGACAAGACCCAGTCTCTTTCCATAAATTCCGTGTTTGCTTAGCCTTCCAGTCTGGGATAATGAGAACGATATAGTTTTTTTTTTAAAGTTAATCAATAATGGGTAACATTATAAGTACTGGAAGCATACAGTTCCTCGAACCCAGCATTTGAGAAACTGAATGCTGGTTTGGAGGAACTTAATGCTAAAATGTACAGGTAATTAGTATTTTTCAAGGCAATGAAGCAAAAATTAGCTGGTGACACCCGGCATTTTTTTCTTTTCTTTGTTTTAACATTGTTTCAACATCGCTCGTTATACTGTTTCAGCATTGTTATTTCCAGCGCATTCCGTCACGTAGTAGACCTCATTCCCTTTCCTCGCTCGGCCAACGAAACAAAATTCACAGCACCCCATAGTCTACACGTTGATTCAATCACCTGGCAGATTCTTGAAATGTGACGGGACGGGGAAAAAAGAATGTAGAGCACACGCAAAAACAATTAGGCAATTTTGTCACTGCCAAAAACCATACTATTTCGGATATAAAAGTGATGGCGACAGCTGTAAGTGTCTCTTTAAAGTTATACTGTTCCAGCATTGTTATTTCAGCATATTCCATCTCGTAGTAGACCTCATTCACTTTGGTCGCTTGGCCAACCAAACAAAATTCCCAGCGCTCCTTAGTCTACATGTTGATTCAATCACCTGGCAGATTCTTGAAACGTGACGGGACGAGAAAAAAAGAATGTAGAGCACACGCAAAACAATTAGGCAATTTTGTCACTGCCAAAAACCGTAATATTATGGATATAAAAAAGATGGCGACGGCTGTAAGTGTCTCTTTAAAGTTATACTCTTACAGCATTGTTATTTCAGCATATTCCGTCTCGTAGTAGACCTCATTCACTTTGGTCGCTCGGCCAACCAAACAAAATTCACAGCGCTCCATAGTCTACACGTTGATTCAATCACCTAGCAGATTCTTGAAACGTGACGGGACGGGAGGAAAAAAGAATGCAGAGCACACGTAAAAACAATTAGGCAATTTTGTCACTGCCAAAAACCGCAATATTTCGGAGATAAAAGTGATGGCGACGGCTGTACGTGTCTCTTTAAAGTGAACGTGGTCTCGTGAATATTGTAGCAACGACCTTCTTAAACTTTGATGAAGGGAGCGTAAGAGGAAAGAACAACAGGACATTGGGAAAAGGCGGGTGAAGAAAGGCGAAAGAAAAGAAACGGGCAAGCGAAACGGAAAAGAAATACCGTGGCGGAAAAGAAAAAAAAAAGAGGGAAGATTTCTGGTGTGTGGCGAGTCTGGGAAAGGAGCCTGTCACACGCATCCTTCAAACGTCTATTGAGAAGTAACGTGTTTCAGAACGAAGTATGCGCATGCGCATGTATGTAGAGGTGATTCTCACGTATTCCATGTGATGATTCTGAATTCGACACGAGAAGCCGTTTTGGAACAACCGGCTTAACCCTTTGCATTCCATCACGCAGGTCGAGAGCTGAAAGAGGAGAGGAGAGGGAGCTCTGCGAGGTTTCCCAGACAACCTTAGCGCAACGAGCAAAGCACAACCGAGAAGTGAAAGGCTCGGATTGTACGACGACAAGAAGAAGAGCGGAACTTCCAAATGACCCATACATTATAGAGCAGTGACATTTGCCGCCATATTGGCACCAGATTGGCACCAGTATGGATTTTGGAGGGCATAACTACAAGGTGCACTACATAAAAATGGAGGGAAAAACAACTGAAGAGAGAATTTCTTAGGCTTAAAATAACGTTGTTTTCTCCAACAACAAAAATCGCGCGTTTTAGGTCTAAGAAATCACTCTTCACAGCATCGGCTTCAGTATGACGCCCTTCTGTTTCTTTCTGCAGTGCCCCTTGCCGCTAACCCATTAAGGCTCCAGCATAGAGTTATATACAATAATACTACGTCGTGTCACTGCTCTGTACACCCTTGCGTTTTTCTATAAGTAACAGTTATACCATCCATGGCGAACTGTATCAGATTTATCACCAGATGGGCGATATGCCGCACATGGCCAATCTGCGAGAACTACGTTACGAGGCAGAAGGCCGAGACGCCATCGAGACGTAGTTCGAGCGGATTGGACATGTAAGGGATATCGCCCATTGGCTCATGGATCTGATACAGGTTGCCTCGGGTGGTATAACTAATTTATGGCACGGTCCCTAACTTTCGAAATGAAAAACAAAATTGTTGGGGTAAGTATAGAAAGTTTGCCTTCAGAGTTGTGTTGTTTACATCAATAATTTTGTATTGATGAAGTCAGGTTTGTGGCCAATACCATTTCAACAGGGAGGGAGGGGGGTGTCTTGATGGGAGGAGAAATGTTTTTTTTTTTTTAATTCAATGGACTGATGTCTATTATCATGTTTCACGTCACGGAAACTTCATCATATAACCAATTACGTCATGTGACTTCACCCCACTTACTGAGTGTGGCATCCATGTCACCACAATTTAGTGTGGCGATATACCCCATACCACCACATAGTGTGGCGATATGAATATCACGCACTGTAAAAGTGTGGTGACAGGATATATATCGCTGATCGTTTTTAGCTTTGTGAAAGTTAGGGACCACGCAATAACGTTCAATAAACCAAATCTTGACGAGTTTATACTAGATAACCTCCTCAGAAGGTGGACACTGGCATTTGAATGATTTCCAGCTGATTTAGTTTGGTACATATCAAGAATACGGCAACGATTTTACAGGTGGTTGCAGGGGTGTCGCATCAATCCGAGGTTTGCTCCGTCGACAAAACTAATATCTTCTTACTAATCCGAACACTAGTAAAGATGGTTGGTTAAGCCACCTTGCCAAAGCTATATAATTGAAAATTAGTTTTGATAACATCCAGAATTCAGTGCAACCATGATGGCTTTACAGTTATATTAAAGAATTGCACTCCACCCAGATTGGTCACTGCAGGCAGAATCCTCAAGCTGTAAATTTCTTTGTTGTTGATTCTTCAACAAATAACGCAAGACGGCGCACAGTGCCCCCCCCCCCCCCACCCACCCAACCCCAGACTGTATAGTAAGAACGGTAGGTAGGGAAATTAGGGAAATATATACGTTGTAGGCAATGGCAAAGAAGCATCAAAAGTTTTGTAAAATTGAATTTGTGACTCCTGAAACATTTCGGCAAATCTGGTTTACCCCTCCTACGTTCAGCATTTGCGACGTCCCTGAAAGAACATAATAATTTAAAACTTTTATCTTAATTTAAAACAAGTAAAATACGCCTCAACTTTTAACAGTGTAATCGTACCAAAACGCAGGCTCGATAACGTCCGAGATGGTGGTGTCGACCATACGTCGCTATCTTAGAATTGCAACTTAGACGAAGTTTTACGGCAACTAGTAAGGTACAAAACTACTATCAAAAAGGCCTACTCTGTTTACGAGGTCTAATATTGAATAATTTTGTTGCGTTGTGTAGTGGATGTGTCCATATAGTCAGCTTGGTCAGCAAGTCAGAAACCAGATCAACTCATCATCCTTTCCACCACTTTAGCCTCTCGTATGTGAAACCGAAGACACATATTAAAGACGAATTAAAAAATATGTCCCTGTAATCAAAAAAACTCGGATTAGGTGAGTTTTGCCCCCCCCCCCCCCCCCCAATCACCCACGATCAGCTTATAAGCAATAAGCATCAATATGGCCATATTTCAACTTGCGTTTTCCCACATTGCATTTCGCCTGCCCGGTGGCATAAATGGTAGGGCTTTTCACGTTCAGCCTCACTTCGAACCTGCATTTGCAGGTGAGAGGACGAGATCTGGTTTTTGTTACCTGTTCTAGCCAGGTTGCTAAACATTCACCTTCATGTTTTTAATTTATTTTTTAAACTTTAAGTGGTCCTTGCCTCACCTTTTAAGCATTTGACTATGGGATGAATTAAATCCCGAAACGTTATGTGACCATTTTGTTTGTTTGTGCAATTAACTCCTCCTTGTAAACCCTCCTTTTGCCTTCAGCTAAGATACACGTATGAGGGGCTGCATAATGCACGTTAATTCGGGTCCATTTTGTTTGCAGTAGGCTAACCCCACTTATATCTCACCTTGACCAGTCATCATGACGGAACAATGACGTGGTTCGTCACAATCTTGGATCTGGTAATCACGGACATTCTCCCTGATGAAGCCGAGCCATCCTGAGTAGGCCAAGATGGCGTTATGTGGTGCGTTACAGCTGTCACTTTAAGCCAAATCATTGTATTGTTTCGTCAGAGTGTAACAACCGATTGAAACAAAACATTAAAATCGTTGCCCCATCTCTGCACTCGTGCTTATGTTGATTGTAGCATGTAAAAGAACCTTGGTCATTCCGAGCAAAATTGTCCTCTCCACTCCGAGGTAACCTGAAGCTATTGAAAAAGACTTTAATTCTACTGTTATTATATCTATAGCGCTGTTGGGGATGTTGAGTTGAACTTTGTAGTCCCTCGCCCAGCTTCAATCCGTTCTCATGGTAAGTATTATTTCGGCTGGTTTAACAAGAAACTTAGAAACTTATTTTCCCAACGTCCATAGCTAAATTGTTTTGTAATGGCAAAGTAGGCTGCATATTCGAAGTCAGGCCAGCATTATTTGTACAACACCGAATTAAGTATGTGCAACAAGACTTGTCCTTTCTATTTTAGCCATACTCCGAGGCAGCCTATCCCGAAGTCAGTTTGGGGTTTGAATAACATCTCTGTAATGTGTGGTGCAGTGGCAACCCGGCCACAGTGCAGTCCCGAAGTCAGTCCTGCTTAGTTACCGGGCTGGTATAGTTAAAGACTATGCTGAGCCAAAGGCTAACTTGAAGACACCCCTACCCACCCTCCATCCCGATAGGACGAGTAACATGATCGGGCCTTTTGAAACTTTTGAAAGAGTTTCAGGGAGAGGATTGAGGCTTAATGGCGCGTCGACAGCTAGGAAAGAGTTTTTAACGATGTGGCAACAATTAACGACTGAAGTTCCAGTCCTCAAGTTCTCTACAACTTTATTTTTAATGTAAGGTCAACCCCTTTGTGACCAATTTTAATTCAAAGAGGCATATTCAACTTCAATCTGAAATTCCACGATGGTTAGCATTGCACATGTGAAGAGAAAGTTTCATTTGGTGCGAGGTTCTCGGAATTCGTTTTGAAGTGGTTTATTTTTAAAGCACTTCAAAAAGCACGGTGCTTAGCTCTTCCTTTTTTGCATTATCCCTACGGGTTTCCTATATATCAACAATCCCTTTAGTAGCATAAAGATTTGCTAGTTTGAGTATCATGCCTGAGGGTAGAGAATAGACCCAAAACAGGCAGTCTATCACAAACTGAACTGCTTTGATAGTACTTGCTTTGCTGGTCTCGCGTGGCCTGCAGCGGCAAAGGCGGTGGGAGAACTCATGGTCTGCAATAAAAACGTCGGAGATGATGCACAGTCTCATCAGACTGTTGCAACACAAATTTATGGTACTCCCAAATAACTTGCGAACACACAATTTTGTTTTTGTGTACATAAAAAAGAGAGAGAAAGGAAAAAAAATATTCGGGCTGTTCCACCGCGTTTTATCGAGCCTGCGCCTGCGCGTGCATGTCCGAGCATGCATGTGAGTGTGTGATGAATATGGGAAATGTGCTAAGTAAGGAATTCGGTATTAAAGATAGGCTAACTATATTTACATCCAGTACAGCTGATACTGTGTAGGCTAAACTCTAGAGAAAAAAAACATACATTTTGTTTGGCAGTTGCAGGAGCTATAGAGCAGTGACACGACGTAGTATTATTGTATATAACTCTATGCTGGAGCCTTAATGGGTTAGCTGCAAGGGGCACTGCAGAGAGAAACAGAAGGGCGTCATACTGAAGCCGAGGCTGTGAAGACCTGTGATTTCTTAGACCTAAAACACGCCATTTTTGTTGTTGGAGAAAACAACGTTATTTTAAGCCAAAGAAATCCGCTCTTCCATTGTTTTTCCCTCCATTTTTATGTAGTGCACCTTGTAGTTATGCCCTCCAAAACCCATACTGGTGCCAATCTGGTGCCAATATGGCGGCAAATGTCACTGCTCTAATGTTATAAGGTACTTGAATTCACAATCTTGCATTTTAAGACTTCAATCTCGTTTCCGGATGATACCTGAACCACTATTGCGCATTTCTGTCAGAGAGTACGAAAGTGGTTCACCTCAGGTACAGTTCCGGCAGAAAGTAAATTTACAAACATAATGTCGTTATTGCGAAAAAGGCATTGTTGCATTATGGCACTGTTGAACCTGAGCAAATATCGTGCACCAGCAGACACTAAGGCACGTGCATGCCTTTGTTGACGCTTGTCTCACTACAACAATAATTTTGGATTTTGTAAATTTACTTTCTGCCGGAACTGTACATTGTAATATTCGATTTCCCAAACCTGATTTAGGTTTCTGGTTCATCATGCACCTACGATTTTCCCACTACGGTTTTTAGTGATTACATCAATCTATGTTTCCCTTAATTATTTTATGCGAGTTTACCAACTTCGTGTGATAATTTACTGAGAAATGATCGTTTTCATCTGTTTATGTATATATAGCATTGTGGCTCGGCAGCCATTCAATCACCTTGTTTCATCCTAAATAGTTGGAAACAAAGAGAGTAAGGTGGAATAGAACGATAGTCAAACAGAATAAAGGGTAGGGGAGGGCAAAGAGAAACGAATTCCCTCGTTTCGTCGCAGCAAAATAATGCGAGCCAGAACTCCACTTAAATTTGCGAGTTGACGATGCGAGTGCGCCAGTTTGGTTCAGGTGATAAATTCTACCAGACCCGAGTAATCGCTCAATGTTACAAGGGATCAAGTCACGCATTTGGAGCCACAGTTCCGTCCCGACCTTAAACGGAATCTTCCCTCCTTCCCTAAAACAAATGAAAGAAGCAAACAGTAAAGAGCTTGTTTACGAAGACTTGTGTTCTATCTGATGGAAATTGTGAAGGAAATGACGTGTTCGCGTGTGGGTTTCCGTTAGTTCTCGGTTCATCGTAAATGTGACTGATGGTAATTGTCGTACGCATGACGAGACCATACTTTCAGAAATCAACAACATTGCAGTGACCACTAAATGTAGGACGTATGGCCACACCACTAACTTAGAACAGTAGCGTATAGAGTCCAGCTAAAAACGATACGCATTTCACCGTTCTTAAACAATGGTGTTTAATGTAATGTGTGACAACCTGAACCACATAGTGCTTTGACTGAGGTTGGCGCTAATGATCTGACTGTCGACGCGTCATTAAGCTCACCTCCCCCACCCCCCACCCCTACAATGGTGTTTATACCCCGAAAAGGCTTTGAAAAAATGTTTACTCCCTCTTCTCCAACATACACTTTGAGAACATCGCTCCCATTCCAATACATTCGTATCAGACCTCAACACGAAAGACGAAGAGAGGTAAATGAAAATACAAGGAAAAAAGATATGAAAATCCAGAAATGTTGGTTGGTAGAACTTGGAGTTGAGGCGGGGTGAGATGGGGCATATAAGGAGCATCCTTCAAAGGGACGCATCCAAGCCATTACACAAGTATTAAACACGACAATGACGTCGATACTCCTCCTCCCTCCCACCCCCTCAAAAAAAATGACATCGACGAGTCGCACTCCAATTTGAACTCACAAATTTTATTTAACATTATTGTGCCGAGTCGGTTCAGTGATCGTTCATTAAGTGTCTGTTGGGTCTCAGGGATAAACCGTATGGAGATCATCTAATGGCTTTTAAGGTTGACTCGCCGGAACTGCGTAGGCTTAAATCTGACGTCAGGGTTACTTACGCCCTTCTGCATGATCTTCGCAGTGTTGATTACAGCCGCTTCTTCTCCATTAACTATGATCGTAGGATCAGGGGGCATCCCTTTAAACTTACTGTCTAACCTAATGTTAGCGAATGTCCTAAGTTTTTTTTATCTCGCGTGGTGTTGTTAAAGTGTGGTATGAATTGCCCACAGATGTGGTGACTTCCATCATTACCATGTTTTAAATCAAGACTCACAAAATGTGAGTTAACAAGGTATATCAGGTGGGCTTAGCTAGTTTTACTTTTTGTGTTTTATGGTTTTTTTTTCCTCCTTGACTATTTATTTTTTTATTTTTTATTTAACTTTTCCTTGGACAGGTGTTAGTGGTCAACCTTGACCCTTCCTGTTTCCTTTGCATGAAGTATAAAATGTTTTTATTTATTTATTTATTTAATTATTTATTTGTATCGAATGGATAATTTTGAAGCAAGTAGTATTTTACCAATTAAAAGTATAAAGGTCATTATCCCATTTGGCATTCTCAGAGAACACAAAAAGTAGCAGAAAATACACGAAAAAAAGTTAAACTGAAACGTTATCTCCCACTTCAGCGTAATGTTTCATGCCTGACGCATTTTACTTAGTAAATCAATTATTTAAAAAAAAATTAAAGCCTTTGTTTCATTCCACTTTAATAATTCCGCTTTAATTCTCCCGGCTTGGCAAAATGCAGTTCGGCACAAGTTCCACTACTTTAATCAGCTCCAAAACTGGCACCTTGATTACTGAAAATCACGTTAGTCTGGCATCACACACCACATCGCCACACACCACCACTATACGACTAATCTAATTTCTCTTTTTGAAGTCAAATCATTCAAGGAACTGTTTGTTTGGCCTTAACACACCGCCGCTTTAACTTCTCGCTGCTGTCCTCCATGGCTCTACTTTGCACGACTTATTCTTTTTTAATGGCCGCCGGCAAAGACCGCTCAGCTCGTGTGACACACAAGAAGAAAAGGAACGCAAGGCGGAAATGTCCCTGGCGCGCCCCCACGACGTTACCACCAACTCTTTTGTGACTTGGCCGTGTTGGGCGAAGTGGGGCGAACTCCCATAAAACCGCCAATCCACCACTTCACCCCCCCCCCCCCCCTCCTCCTCTCCCCTTCCCAACCGACCCACCACCCCCATCCTTTCCAAAAACATGCACTTGTCCTCTTCTTTGCGCCTTCGAAGCCACTCGCGGATTTATACCCCGTGTTTTGGGCACTAAACGGCACACACACACAAAAAAAGTAGTTCGTTCGTAGTTTCGGTTTCGTACATCAGTTCTTGCTGTAACCGGAAGTACAAAAAAAAACAACTCCGCGGCAAATTGAAGGAGAGGAAAAAGATTCGTGGCTATAAGGGAAAGTCTAGTTGGTGCTTTCGCTTGGTTAACTTTTATGGTCCGAGCTACAGCGCTATCTATCTACCTTCGAACCTCAAATTTTTCAAAATATTCTTTGCAAATGATTTCACAGTATATCATCTTCGCGACCGCGCAAGGATTCTGCCCATGTCTATCCCTAGTTCTGTATCTCATTTTCCTACAAACAACGAAATAGAACCCAGTTCCTTTATTCCAATAAATGAATAAATATGTAAGCCAATTTCCGTTGCCATTTGGACTTAAAACGTCAGGCTAGGTGATGAGGCACCTTGGATGCCAATACACCTTGGAGACCTTGGAGAGTGTCCAAGGACTTACGCACCAATACAAAGGCTTTTTCAATATGCCATATTGATAGTGAAACAGGACGGAAAGCAATGCAGGCTTGAGGAGTATTAAATAGATACGGATGCAAACCTTTTACGTTGCCTTTTGGACTCATATGTCAGACTGGCTGCATGTGAATTGAACCCACAACCTAACTAACTAAAGACTGAAGTCTTACCGCTAAGCCATACTGACACTTAAATCGTGTCAGTAGGGCTATAGGACTTCGGCCTTTGGTTTCGTAGGATGTGGGTTAAATTCCCCACTCTGGCAGTCTGACATACAAGTCCATAAGGCAACGTAAATAGGTTTGCGTCCGTATTTATTTAACCTTGCTGTCACGGTAGGGCTTCGGTCTTTAGTCTCGAAGGTTGGGGATTCGATTCCTGTTTATTGCTTTATTCCGCACTGGGCTATGCGGGGGGAGTTGGTTAAAAGGGACAGACAACGATGCTTTTATCAACTCTGTGCTCTTATCAGGGCACAGGGAGTTTCATTTATATTCTGCAGTCCC
>JAHWFP010014501.1:66531-76568 GCA_023313725.1 Lithobius niger | reverse complement strand
CGAGGGGTAGCAAAATCGAACTCGCGCTGGCGCGCTCGTGCTATTTCGCAACCCCTCGATCTTTGGACTGTTTCGTTTCTCGCAGACGAGCAATTATTTCGGGATAACCCGGTCTAATTCACGGATATCTATTACATATCCATTTTCCCCCAGGTAGGTATCCACCCGGGACAAAGTGGATAAATGCAACTTTTTACAAAACTTAATTTTAAAACTATTAATACTGTATAACAACGCTATTAGTCAATTTTTTCCTGAAAAACAGATGTTTCTTATATTGTTACGAGTTTTCATTGTTTTGCTAAGTGTTTAGTGCTAAGTGTTTTGCTAAGTGTTAAGTGCCACGACAGGCACATAAACAAACTTTTACATCCACTCTGCACCGGCTTGCCCTAGTGTGACATACTAATACAAGTAGCCTGAATTATCTTTTAAATGATGCCGGAAAAAAAAGCCAAGAAAAGCGAGCCTAGAAATGGTAAAAAAAACAAACAAACATACAGAGCACGAAAACATTTACAACACTAAATCAAATCACGTTGTTTCTTGCAACCGCTAGTATAAGGGGCCGCCACAACTTTAACCGAAAGCGAGAGCCATGAAATAACGGGATTCACCGTGACACAAGACTGTCCAGCAATGGTATGAACCCGAATTGTATTACTATCAATCCAACAAATATGCGAAATGACCTTTTTCCCCGACTCTTGTGTCCTCTCTTCTGGTTTCTGGTCGTAGGCAGCTATTTTCAGGCTACAACCGTCCACTATTTCACTATTTTGTTTGACAAAAAAAAATCTTTTTCCTTCAACACAACCGGGAATTTCTGACCACCGTTTGGGCTATATAGCCAACGAATGTTTCGGAAAAGATGTGCCGGCGTTTTATTTATTTATTTATTTTTCGTTGAAGTGTTATTTCGAGCTGAAGAACTTGCTGTTCTCCTGACGACATAGTTATCTTACCAAAGCTTGGGAGAAATTTTGTAATTCTACTTCACTACTTCAGACCTGACACACTGCTTTTCAAATTAGCGGATTTGAAGTTCGCACAGGGCCTATGTCCTTTTTTTGGTGTAGTGATAGTGTAGCCTATAGAGCAGTGACACGACGTAGTATATAACTCTATGCTGGAGCCTTAATCGGTTAGCTGCAAGGGGCACTTCAGAGAGAAACAGAAGGGCATCATAGTGAAGCCGGTGCTGTGAAGAGTGATAACTTAGACCTAAAACGCGCGATTTTTGTTGTTGGAGAAAACGTTATTTTAAGCCTCCGCTCTTCCGTTGTTTTTCCCCCCATTTTTATGTAGTGCACCTTGTAGTTATGCCCTCCAAAACCCATACTGGTGCCAATATGGCGGCAAATGTCACTGCTCTATAGCTGAGAAACTTGCCCAGTATTTGGCGAAATCGTGATGAATTCAACCCCAATAAAGTATCAACAATTAATTAATAGTTGTCAAGTCGATTCTTTTCAAACATTCATCATTATGTTAGACCTTAAATCCGATTTTTTTTAGCAGCCAATAATGCGTTTTGCCGCAGCGTGACGGTATGGCCGTGGCTTGTGCATCAGAAAATTTTACTGTTGGTTTAATGCCAGTTGCCACAGTGTGACGGATAGAGCATGAGGAAGTAATGGCTTGCGCAAGAAAAAACTCTGTTGGTTTAATGCATCTTGCTATTAAAGATCGGTCTTCTTACTGTACAGTGAGGAGAAAGACGAAACTCTTTAGTTGAAAGCACTTGTTGCTTTCCGTCAACTGAAAAACACATTTTTAGACTTTTAGGCTTCGCGCCGCATGAGAATGATTAGACTTTTATGGCTTCGTGCCGCATGAGAGTGATTAAATTTTTAAGGCTTTGCGCCGCATGAGAATGATTAGATTTTTATGGCTTCGTGCCGCATGAGAATGATTCGATTTTTATGGCTTCGCGCCGCATGAGAGTGATTAGATTTTTATGGCTTCGCACCGCATGAGAACGGTTAGATTTTTATGGCTTCGTGCCGCATGAGAATGATTAGATTTTTATGGCTTTGCGCCGCATGAGAATGATTAAATTTTTATGGCTTCGCACCGCATGAGAATGATTAGATTTATATGGCTTCGCGTCGCATGAGAGTGATAAGAATTATTATGCTTCGTGCAGCACGAGAACAATTAGATTTTTATGGCTTTGCGCCGCATAAGAATGATTCGATTTTTATGGCTTTGCGCCGCATGAGAATGATTAGATTTTTATGGCTTCGCACCGCATGAGAATGATTAGATTTTTATGGCTTCACGCCGCCGGTTGAACACAAACGCATTCGCCAGTCTTGGTGCACGTGTTATGTGTTTCTTGCCGTGATTGGCGAACCACACTTTCGTTAATATTTTTGAGTTTTTATTAGTAAAATTAAAATATTCGTGTTTCAACTAAAAGCATATAGTTTTGACCAAATGAAGATTAGAAAACAAAAACGAACTCGTTTGATGCTTAAGGCAAGGTTTAACTGATTCGAAGTCAAAACAGCGAAGGGACACAAATAAACTTTCCTGTAAGATTTCATACACTGCAGTGTTCCTGTGCCGTTTAGTCCACGTGAAACATTACTGCTGTATTCAAATGCTATGGCCATTTTTACTTTTGCGCATGGTAGATCAGCTAATGATTGGTGCACTAGATTTGGCTAAACGACATTAGTGGAAAATGTTTAAAACTAATCGAGTTAGTGTGCTTAGCTCAGCTCTACATGTAATGCCTTCAAGCGAGTCCTGGAAAACATGGAAATGTCCTTGAAAGTAATAATGAAATTTGATGCCTGGAAAAGTGCTTGAAAATATTGAAAAATTATATACGTATCTTCAGTAGGACGAAGAACGGAAAGTAGACGACGGGACTGAAGAACACTGAAAAAATGTAGCAAAGAAAGTAGTCGAGTGTGTAGCCTTACATTATTCTTAGTTTGTTTCGGCATGGAAAGTTTTGAAGTTTGGGCTCTGGCTGTGATTTTATTTACGTGTTGTAATGGTTGGATACAGCAGTAAGGTTTCACGTGGAATAAACCGCACAGACACACTGCAGTATCTGAAATCTTACAGGGAAGTTTGTTTGTGTCTCTTTGCTTCTTTGACTTCGAATCAGTTAAACCAGACCTTTTAAGCATCAAACGAGTTCGTTTTTGTTTTCTAATTCGTGCTACTTTGGCATACCATGTAGTTTAAATTAGCTTGTGTTAATGTTTTGTATCTTTGTCAATTACTTTTTGTACAAACCAATATGGAAATAAATCCTTTAATCTTCAGTCTACGTCTTACAGCTGACGTTTGCTGATTGGCATTGTTGCATAATAACAACGTTTAAAACAATGTAAAACCTTCAATGTGGTCGTTCAGAGCTCCCTAACCCCTGGACCATTTGACCAATTAGAAAAGGTTTTATGGAAAGGACACACCCACAGAGCAATACCTATCAAATGGACTAAAGAACCAGCTTTGAAGGACAAATTGTTTCATCTGTAGAGTTCGAAGTAGAAACGTGTCGTGCCACCACCACCACCAAGCTAAAAATGAAAGTCACGATTCCGGCTCAAGTCCAGATCTCCGATATGTTAAATCGGAAATTGATAAAAATTCGGACATATGTTCACCAAGGCCAACAAAGCCTTAAGTGCTCAATGAGAGCGAAAAAATTTGAAAGAAGCAGAGAAATTAAGCATCGAAATTTCGGCTCTAACATGGGACACTGAGGTCAAACTTTACAGAAAAGACTACTGCCTTCACTAATGCGTTGTTAATAAGGCGTATTTATTTCGGAATTGCTGACTTCCAGAGCGGAGTTGAAGTGTTTGTCAAAGGGTCAAAGGGTTTTAGCGAGCGTTAACCACACCCGGTCATCTGCCCGACGAAGCCCTAAGGCCCTATGTCTGCAACACCCGGAATGGAAGTGTTGAAGTGTTTGAAAGTCGGCGACAACAATGACTGCATGCGCGTGCAAAATGAAAGAAATTTCAAATGGAAAACAATGAGTTGATTTTATTGTGTGCGCGGCGTATCTTGAGTCCTGGAAGTATTTTATGAGCGGCTATGTCTTCCTGGAGGGAGCGGCTTTGATCGACGGCCGCCATTGTTTTTGTAACCATTTCTGATATCAACAAGGCACTCTGCTACCAAAAACGTACAATCGATTATCTGTCTTCGTTCTGCAGCGAACTCAAGATAGGCCGTGAACACTTTACGTTACGTTATTACGGCAAGTTTCGGGAAAGAGGGCAAAATGGCAACCCAATTATATTGTAGTTGAATACCGTCTACTGCCATACTTTGGACGTTAAATGAAAACTTGAAGATCGCTACAGCTAGTAGAAATCTTCTAGTTTTCATTTAACTTTCGAACTATTAGTCGGTGCGATTAACTTGGCTAATAGGATTAACCTTGGCGGCCTTTCCCTGGTTGAATGATATCACTACCTTCAATGGCCGATCGTTTTTGGAAACTTAGCGGCTTTTTTATACCATTTTTGGTTTTCGGTGGATACCGTCTACTGCCACATATATCCCTAACTCAAGGGGATAGACATTCTCTTCTGCAGAAACGTGGTGGATTTGTTGTTGAACAGAGCTACAGCCTAATGATCAAATGGATGTCTTTATTACCAAAACGTGTTTGTTAACAAGATGTCAGAAGTTCAAAAGATATTCTACGGCTAGTACCACATAAAAATGTTGGATCAATGTACTAATGGGTTATATGTTTTTATTTTTTTAGGTGTAAGTCTTCAAATACATTGCATCTTTTCTGTTAATTCATCTTACGTGTTTCCTTTCGTAATTTCAAATGGAGGCAACAAGTCGAAAGGGTTCTTTTAAACATTCAGAACAAAAGGGATTACAGTCCTTACATATTTCAATTAACCATCAGTAACCTAAACAACTAGTTATCAGCTCCAACGAGTGCAAGTTAATAAATAATAATGCACTGTGTTTGAAGGCTTCTATACATTCTTAAAGGGCAATTACATCCATTTTGACATGCATGTTTGACTTTTGGATCACTTACACAATAACTAAACACAAGAATTGCGGTAAGAATACGTTACTTACCTCCGGTATAACAATTTAATTACTGCGTCACCAAAACACGACATGGAGATCGCCATTAATGGAACGCTCAGACATTAATGCCTACAGATGTCACTTTTCGATTTCGACTCGCAGCCGATTGAGATAGCTGTATTGACTGTGAGGAGCTCAAGTGTCTGACGGCCTTAGCTGGCCGGCAGTGTAGTGTCCAGCTAAGGCCGTCAGACGCTTGAGCTCCTCACAGACAATACAGCTATCTCAATCGGCTGTGAGTCGAAATCGAAGAGATCCGTCTGTCGGCATTAATTTCTGCGTGTTCCTGCAAAACAATGGCGACCTCCGTGTTGTGTTTTGCTGATGCAGTAATTAAATTGTTATATCGGACGTACGTAACGCATTCTTACCGCAATTCTTGTGTTTAGTTATTGTGTAAATGATCCAAAAGTAAAGCATGCATGTCAAAATGGATGTAATTGCCCTTTAAAGATGCATAATCCCGATAACGGGTCACAGTCTCATCTTCATCTCTCATATTTCTGGAGGATTTTTAAGTCTTTGTTGTCAGTAAAGGATAATGGCCGAAAACTTCCTAAACAAAGCCCGAGGGAGCAAAGTGCCCCGAGGTAATGCACAAAGTTTTTGGGCATTACCCGACTGAATGCCCGCCTTAACTATTGAAAGCGTTTTCCTTGTGAATTTGATTGCCTGTGGAACGATGTCTATCACGCCATTCCAACCGATCTATTTTTACAAAAACTAAAACGCATTTATCGTTGTTCGGTGAACGAATTTATCATTGTTCGGTGAAGGAGCAATTTCTCACTTCCATGTTCGCTGAAAGGAGAACTACGGAAACGAGCAACAGTGCTTAAAGTTTAAACGACGGTCCAGGAATCTTACTGTTATATTTTTTTCGCTGCTGTCTGAAAGGGTGAGAACTTTTCCTTGTTCAATCGTGCTTGAATGCACTGAAACAAGCAAATTATATGCACAAACCGCCATCTTGCAGTAGCAGGCTAACTGTTGTAATATTCTTGCGACTGGCAAATTGAGCCATATCATTGCAGATACCACGTTATATACAGAACGGACGTGTACAACGAAATTACTAGTTGAAGCGCGAGCCGTTCCCGGAAGAACCTACGATTTCCACGCCAAACCCTTTATGTGCCGGCATCCATAGAACAATGCTTATTGCATTGTTGCACCATTGTTACCACCGGGCTATTCATTTGTGAGGCGGCCATTGGACAATAGGGCTGACTTTCATTGTGTGAATTCTATGAAGGATTATCAGTGTATAATTAGTAAGTAACTCCAAATTATGTCAGAAATGAATACAAGAATCCTATGATATATTTATTCTTCAATAATAAAGATATACACAAATACCTAATACAAAAAAGCATAAAATGAGCTCGTTCATCTGGAAATGTATCGTAATGCTGTTGTTATCGTTAATAGGTTCATTGGACAGAGACCATTATTGCCCACAATTCTCTAAAGGGCTACCAAAATACAACAAGTAAGCCACTCTAAATCATGAAAGCAGTTAGTACAAGCATTCCATGATTCACTTAGGACTACTCAGTTTTAAAGATCTGTACATATTCCTGATATGAAAACACCTGGAATAAGCTCGTACTCCTCGCTCCAGTTGGTGGAGTCATACAGAATTGTGATACGAGTTATGGGGTTATTATCATCATTATTAGGGTTATTATCATACAAGTACTGATATTCACTGTCTGAAATCTCTGTACCCTCCAAATCAGAAGACATGCCATCGTCGTCATTATCATCCGAATCGCCGGGTAGGTCTCCATCGTCTGCAGCTTCAGAATCTTGAGGATCAAAGTCTGTTCGATATTCTCCACGATCCAGAGCAGCAAACGAGTTTGAATTATTCAAGTTGCGTCTTTGTTTACCATTTATACTGGAGTCCGACTCCAGGTCCACATTCACAGACTTTGCCCGCTTTTCAAACAACCGTTTTGGCGTATTCCGGTTTTGGATCTCTGCAGTACTGTGCAGAAATCCAGACGTGTTGATAACGGATTCGTTCCATTTGTCGCTTTCAGTGAATGCTTTCTGAATGGCTTGATGCCTTGCAACGGACGTTCTGCAATAATCGAGAAATCCTCCTCGTTTCGCATCTTCGTCACTGTCAGCTTCCTCAGTGGAAATGGCTTCTAATTCTCCAGTTGTTTCTCCAACGCTTTGGACTGGCATTTTGTTAGAAACAGGAATTTCCAAATCATCTTCTGCAGACTTAGAATGTGTCTTTGTAGGTCCTAGGTTGGGCTTGCTGATTTTTCCTGCGTCAGCAAGTTCGTTGGTACGCCTCAGAGAGCCACGCCTGGGGATACTTGTTTTTCGTAAGAGCGCCTGCAACACACAGAGAAGGCAAAAACGCAAGAATGATTTATAAACCTATACGAACATCCATTTCATAGAATGTGTTATCAACTGGTTCATGAAACGTGAAATTCGTCATCTCTAGGAAATCCAAGACGATTGTAACTACAACTTAGTTTGGGTCACCTCGAGCAATTGTAAAGGACCAGTCATTGCTTACACTGCGTGGGAAGGATGGGAAGGAAATGGGGAGATGGGGTGTATGGATTTTTCGAGCACTCTACAGGAGAAATCATGAATTTCTTAGGCCTTGTCGAGAGAAGGGGGTAAGAAAAATACTGCGACGAAATTAAAGGAAGAATACAATTCTAGGTAAAGAACGGAGGGGAAATGGGAAATATCGCTTTTTCGAGCCCTCTATTATAGGGGAAGATATGAATTTTTTTAGGCCTTGTCAAAAAGAGTGGGTAAGAAAAATACTGTGACGAAACTAGATGAAGAATACAATTCTAGGTAAAATAGAAACAGGATTTGGTCCTTTAGTATGTTTACAGCTACAAATACGAAAATGGGCACTTTAAGCGTATGTGCTGCGGGCATTAATCAATAGACACTGCATTAACGAGACATACCCTCCAAACGATACACATTAATTTTTTTTTTAAGTGGAAGTCTTTATTGACTTTATTGACCCACAGGGTTTATTGACCCATATTACTCAGTCCTTCGTTAAAAACTATTTTAAAACGTGATGGGTAGAAGTTATAATGCTGTACTCCTGGGACTAATTTAAACATGCATCCTATGGCGAACTCCGATTCCCACACTAAGTCGTTGGGACTAGGTTCGTCCCTTCCTCGCTGGTTCAGTCAGGCGAAGGTGCTTAGACTACAGGGCCTGCAGAGATAAAAGTGATGGCCTTGAGGGAGGTGCACGGAGCTTTAATCGAAGTTTGCCTTGGGTGAGTTTTACATTATGTTATGGCTGGTTTCGGTTAACAGGGCCAAATGGCAACACATTTATATTGTAGTCGAATGTTATCTACCAGCACGTATACCCCTAACTCAACGGGATTGCCATTCCTTCAGCAGAAACGTGATAGATTTATTGAGGAAGAGATTGATTTGATTTGATTTGATTTAATACGGAGTGTTAACCATACAGATTATCTGCCCCCAAAACCACACCAAATACCAAACGAACAAACAATTCACAAAAGACCAAAATACAACTTCAAAATTCGAAAACTACCACCTTCCTGAATCACAGCAGAAGGAATGCACAGCACGCAGGCAGAGCTCGAAAATTCTTCTTCACTGTGTGAGGAATGAGGATATACACCCGGAATATGCAGTAATCGCAATGGCGAACAAACCGGAGACAACCAACGACGCCGAGCATCAATAAACATGGGACAGCGCAACAGCAAATGTTCCACATCCTCCACTGCGGCACCACATAGGCAAGCCGGTAAAATATCTGGATCTACCAAAGCAAGGCACTGGTGGAAGAGAGATAACAGCCCAATAATTAAATGGATATCTAAATGGATATCTTTATTACTAAAACGTGTTTGTTACAAGCTGTAAGAGCATTACCAGGAATCAGGTCTCTCGGACCAAGAGCAAGAGCTTGGCCTTCAACCCAGTTAGGCCTAACCGCCCACTGCTAAAATAAAGAAAACGTTTTCAAAATGATGTGGAACCAGCTACGTTTGTTCTGTCAAGACCTTTTTTTTTTTCATTCGTAAAGCTGGATGTATCATTCATCACATGCCAAGAACACTTTTTGAAAAAATGCTTCCTTAATTTAAAAAAAAAAATTCATTTTGTTTACATAGCATCGAAAATCCATGCTATTTTCACCCGAACTACTAAACATGCTGGAACCCAACAGGGGTCGTTCTATCCAAGGAATCTTCTCATTTTTTGTGCGCTTAATCTACGCGAAAAATTAAGGTGACGTTTTTTAAAAATTTTACTGTAAGGCAAGTAGTTTTGCTGCTAGAATTTTTTTCGTTTCGGTTCTAATGTTATTCCTATGGGCTATTGTCCAAGAGCCACAAGAGTTCTGAAAACTGGTAATGAGGTTTAAGCGATATTCAACGTCTAGTAGGCTAGGACATAAAAATGTTGGTTTAATGTACTAATGGGTTAAATGTTGTTTTTTAGGTTGTAAGTCTTCAAACACACTGAAGCTTTTCTAGTATTATATCTTAGGTGTTTCCTTTCACCTAACACTCACCTATTGAATGCATTGTGACCTAAGTTAGCGGGGGAAAGGGAGGATGAAGCTATAAAAGGGGGTTGATTCGATAATTTTCAGTGGTCAAGGGGTTCAAGTAACACAGCAATGGAAAGGTATTAAAACAGGGAAAGATGAAGATTAAAAAAAAAAACGTTGTATATGCTACACTATGACAGCACTGACTTACTGACTAGAAAGGTGTAGATAGCCAGTCAGACTAACCCGTTTACTACAAAAATGAAAGGACCTAATTCCCCCTACAAAAAAAAGAAAACTTCTCTTTTGAGAAATCTTTACTAAACTCTTTACTGCAGATTTCTCAAAGGAGAAGTTTTCTTTTTTTGTTGGGAAAAGGTCCTTTTATTTCC
>JAHWFP010014501.1:31001-46645 GCA_023313725.1 Lithobius niger | reverse complement strand
CGTTGCTCGCAGGACGTGCTTTATCAGAGACAGCCCTGCTTGTCATCAGCGTAGTTCTTACTTACGGCAAGATATGGTGGTATTTGTAGCAACGTGATAGGAAATATGCGTACGCAATATCGGAAGTCGCGCTTTTAGCCTTATCGGAAGGTAGGCAAGTAAATTATTACGTTAGACAAACAAGCACCATTTTATAGCATCCACGGACTAAACTGATAATAATACTGGATAAATATTTATTGAATATTATAACTCCCTTCTGTAAAGCAATAAAATGTACAGGCTCAAAGCCATAAAAGACAATATATAGGAAAAAGTGAAGAGAAGACAGACATTTCCGAATGGAACCCGTGTTTATCCTAAATTTTGAAGATTTATTATATTTTTTTTGCTAATTTCTCTCTATTTTAAATTTTTGTATATGGCATTTTTTTTTATTTTTGTATACGGGCACAATGTTTCGTAAAAACTGTCGTTAACGGTTTGACAGTTTTTGTTGGGGGGCTTGGGATGGGGGAGGGTTAAGGTGTAGGGGATGGGTGTTGAAAGTTTTTATTGGGGGGTTGGTTGGAAGCATCAGTTTAGAGGCGTACAAATAATCAGTTTTTTTTGGGTGTGTTAGGGGTAAAATGATCAGTTGCCTCTCCTTCAAAATTTTTTCAGAAATAATAAATTACACCGCATCCTCAAAACCACGATGGTTACCGATCTTATAGGCTACACCTGCATAAGCATAAAAATGTGCACCCACTAACTAATTTTGTGAACTGAAACGGAGTGTCTATGCGAATGTTTTCAGAATATGGGCACTAAGCCTTGGCGGCATGGTATGTGGTGTAAAGGTAATTGCTAACCTCCTAGGTTTTGGGTATGAGTCGTTAAACTGTTAAAAAACGTCCATAAAATGACGGTACGAGGCACTGGTAAAGTGTTACCAGTTCAAAATTTTACACGTAATCGATTGATGCACCTGATGAACAAAGTTGCGAACATTTTTTTTTTTAATGCAATGGTGGAGGGCATATGACAGCTTAGTACACAAAGCCAATACTTTGCATTCAGATTGGATTTCTACTTAAAATCACACCTATATACATATACTGTTAAAAAGAATTAGAAACAAATTACTATTGTGTGCGCTGCGTATATTGAGTCCTGCAAGTATTTTGTGATCGGCTACGTCTTCCTGGATTGGCCGCCATTGTTTTTGTAACCATCTTGGATATCAACAAGGCACTCTGCTACTGAAAACGTACAATCGATTATCTGTGTTCGTTCTGCGGAGAACTCCAGATAGGCCGCGGACACTATGATTCTTTCTACCGTAACGTTTCGGAAATTTTAAAAAAAGTATGGCGTTTAACTACATTATAAAAATGAATAAATTTCACCTGTTTTTTTTTTTTTTAGAACCAAACTCCAGGCCATAATGTGAAACTTATAAAAATATGTGAAATCAACTTTTTCTTATCTTATAGAAACAAGCCACAAGAGCGCTATTGTGGGAACACGTCATTCATTCTGATTTTATATACCTTTGCTAAAATACATACAACAACAAAATAAAACGTTGGTATTTCGAGACTCAATTTAAGTCTGACCACTTTAAAAAAAAAAAAAAAATCACGACATTCAAAATTTCATTTCATAATAAGAGCATTTAAAAGCCCATTGAGGTCAATTAGTTTTGACATTCATCAGAATGAGTTACTAAGGCTTTCTTCTCCTAAGGCGACAAAAAAAAAAATTGAATAAGTGCAAGAACGCCTGTGAACTTAGAGATTTTAAATGGTCAATAAAAACTTCAAATTTACAGCCACAATTTTTTTTAATAATTTTTAACATGTTTCCAATACGTTTATTTCGTTTGCTCATGAACAACTGGCTGCTTCCAACTGCGGAATAACCTGCAGAGTGGTGTATAGCTCCTCTAATATTATTGTAATATATACATATATAAAATCGATACGTAAATAAATACAGAATGGGTCTCGCTTGCTAATCTTCGTCGGCTGACTAAATTACAGTAGGTCACATTAACGAATAAAATACGACCATTTTTAATTAAAAAACAATAAAATATAATAAATAAAATAAAATACGAAATAATACCATTACCTGTTGGCAAAAAGACACCAAAAAGGAGGCTTTAGCCAACTTGTCCCGATTCAGTATTTCCGGAATTGTCCTCTTCCGCCATTTTGCGAAGTAACGACGCATCAGTTGTGTGGAGTTTTCTGAGTATTCTGTCAAAATAAAAAAATAAAAAACCAATTACTTACAATAGGCTGTGTCTATCGCGAAAGAATTATATTTGGTTGAGCGGGATTAGGATGCAGGGATGCACTACATCATAGAATAATACATCATTTAAGGAAAAAAACCTGTCGTTTGTCCATGATGGTTGAAACCAAGATGGTCTACATTTTTACTTTAAATAGACTAATAAGTCGTTCTAGAACACCATTCTAGAAGATAGGGTAGCAGGAGTTAGGCTACTTCAGGAAAGGTAAAAACTTGACTAAGTATAAACCAACATCCACCCGTAACATAAATTTAACCTAAACCTGAACTAAACAAACAAAGAATGGAAATAGACTTCAACTTACAAGCTTACGATTCAAAGACTTAACCGTACATTTTTTACCGGCCGTAGGGAGGAAAAGCCACGTACAGTTCGGTAACAGAGATTGGGCTCTCCGGCTAATTCCTTTCGGTAAAAATAAATTCATTCATTTTTTTCCTTTTTTTCTTCTTAAAGTACCCTACCTTGTAGTCTACGTAGAGCCTAAACGGTCGATCTCACGACAAAACTTGTTCAGATCGATATGAAAGAGGATAAAATTCCGAGTAAAGTCGACCTCTTGCGTTTTTTTCGTCCCATCACTCCGTCGACCAAAAAAACACTGTTTAATCTTGTGTGTCCGAGTTCACTAAAAGGCTTTTCTTCTCTACTGAGATATTCTTGGATTCAATCGTCTACTCCCTGAGGACGTCACAAGTTTCCTACAATTTTTGCGTTAACTTGGTAATGAATGCTGATTTTCTTTCGCTTCGCTTACTCAAACAGCGCATCCTGTGATTCCAATCACCGAACCCATCGCTAATACTCCCCCTCCCCTCTTTCTGTGACCACTTGTATTATATTCTTCCATATTCATGTTAGTGGAATTAACAGCCATCATGAGTCTCATTCCCCCCCCCCCCCCATGATTCCTTTCCCCGTTTTATAATGATCACTTCTCTTATATTCTTCCGTGTTTATGCTGGCTGAACTAAAGGAGGCTCAAAGCGGTCTCGAAGCTGCCCCTTCGAGAAGCATCCTGTCCCGAAAAGCATTGCATTCCCCCTTCCCCACCTATATATGTAGTGCTTTAAAATAGTAGTCGTGATTTTTACGATGTGTGTGTATTTATGTAGATATGTTTCGTATGGTTGGTTTTGAGAAAGAAGGGGGAATATGGAAACTTTTCTCTCCTAGTCATGATGGCTGAGAAGAATCTAAAAATTGGGCTCCTGGTAACTACTCTATCAGTCAGTGCCTAACAGAGTAGTGTGATAAACTATCTGGCTCCTTCAGGGGCAATCTGATCTATACAGCAGGGCCGTAGCTAGCCACCCCTTGGCGTCCAAACCTACTAACTGAGTGGCGTCCCCCCCTGCCCCCTCGACTTCCTAATTCTTCTACGTTGCGTAACTATACAACAAACATGATCAAGAGGTGAGACGAGCAACATAACTCAACCTCACATACGGGAAGGGAGAAAGAAGAACCAGAGAAAGTAGCAACCATTTGTTTTCTCCCGGCGAACATGGCCCTCTAGCAAACGGAATGCGAAATTACAACTCCCGGCACGCCTTAGAATACACGGAAATGAGTAACAAAGGAAATAAACTTCAGCGTAAAATGATGGACGATAACCATCAGCCTGTAACTCCCCCACACAGGAAAAGAAGCTATAACATGAACAAAACTGCAAATGATTATTTTAAAGAATTTGGAAAGTTAAACTACTTTTGTTTTGAATAATTCTACAAATACGGTACGTACTGCTGCTTCTAGACCATGGCATGGTATATGTATATGGTTGAACCAGGACCCCGATACCTATAGGTAAAAGAAATTCGGTCCGATTTTATGGATGCTAACAGTAATAGAGCAGTGACAATTGCCCGCCATATTGGCACCAGTATGGGTTTTGAAGGGCATAACTACAAGGTGCACTACATAAAAATGGAGGGAAAAACAACGGAAGAGCGGATTTCTTAGGCTTAAAATAACGTTGTTTTCTCCAACAACAAAAATCTCGCGTTTTAGGTCTAAGAAATCACTCTTCACAGCATCGGCTTCAGTATGACGCCCTTCTGTTTCTCTCTGCAGTGCCCCTTGCAGCTAACCCATTAAGGCTCCAGCATAGAGTTATATACAATAATACTACGTCGTGTCACTGCTCCATTCCCCGAATGACAGGCCGTAGCATCTAGCGCTGTCTACCATTATATAGTTCTATGTAGCACTTGATTTCAACAGGCGAACGAATGCCCGAATAAATTTCTTTTTATGCAACAAACAAGCCGCGTGTGTCCTTATTACTGAGTGTAAAGTTGGTGCGTCCACGTGCGCCAGTGAGCAAGCGGCATATGATCCTTTGCGCGCCTATTACGTTTTATCTCTGCGTGTGCATGTACCGATTTTTAATCGTTTGCTAATAATTACAGAGAGATCAAAAATCTAAAAGACTAATGCAGTGAAAATTGAAATGATTTATGCCAATAGATCTCCGAAGAAAAATTATAAGATCCTAGCCTAAAAAATTATAAATTATGATGTTAAAATACGAAAATCTATCCGGTTTGCGACAACACGATTTTAATGTTCATGCTGTTTCGTCTACCACGCCCGCGAAATGGTGCGATGGTAATGTGCGCGGATGGCGAGCTGCGCGTGGCTGTTAAAAAGCAAGCGGACTGTACCTTTAACTTTACCCCCTTGCACCCTGGTGCACGAGGATGCAGCAACTTTACACTAATTAAGGAGGCACGTGGCTTGTTTGTTTCAGAAAAAGAAATTGATTTGTGTGTTCCTTCGCTTGTTGAAAGTTAGGGCTAAACAGAATGAGATATCGGTAAATGGCTACAGAGCAGCGTCATCTGACGTCATATTGGTTACGAGACACCATTTGGAGGTAATAGCTACAAGGTGCACTAGATTAAAATGTAACGTGAAACAACGGCACTTCTAGTCAAGACAGTGCTTTGAGAGTGGTTTCTTGGGCTTAAAAGAACGTTGTTTTCTCCAACAACAAAAATAGCGCGTTATAGGCTTAAGAAATTCAGTCTAATAGCATTGGCTTCAATACGACGATCTTCCTTTCTCCCTCCAGTGCTCCTTGCAGCTAACCCAGTTACTGGCTTCACCATAGAGTTATACACAATATTACTACGCCGTGTCACTGCCCTATAGAAAGATGCTGCAGCCTGGCACTATCACCGATTGAAAGTAGGCAGAATCTGGCAACATCTAGCGCTCTCCTGTACTATCCAGCACTTGCTTGCACCAAGCGAAGGACTGCACAACGTGATTTCTTTTAACGAAAAAAACGAGCCACGACCTCATTTAATTATTGAGTAAAAATTTAGTACGTCTTCATGCACCTGGAAGCAAGCTGTAAAGGTTAACAATATCACTGCAGGTAGGTGGCGCAATGGTATTTTCGTTCGCTTTTCAATCGGTGATAGTGCCACTTTAAGCTGGTGACGAGTTTCTTGACGAAAAAAAAATAGCTTTCATGAAATAATGGTGTACCGTGATTTGGTAATCTTTTTTCAATATTTGCTAGCAAAACCACGCTTTTCGTGTAATCCTTTGGTTTGTGTTGTGGTCGCTGGATAAGTACCGGCAAATTGGGGTCACTGGATCGTCCAGTCTGATCCTATAGAGCAGTGACACGACGTAGTATTATTGTATATAACTCTATGCTGGAGCCTTAATGGGTTAGCTGCAAGGGGCACTGCAGAGAGAAACAGAAGGGCGTCATACTGAAGCCGATGCTGTGAAGAGTGATTTCTTAGACCTAAAACGCGCGATTTTTGTTGTTGGAGAAAACAACGTTATTTTAAGCCTAAGAAATCCGCTCTTCCGTTGTTTTTCCCTCCATTTTTATGTAGTGCACCTTGCAGTTATGCCCTCCAAAACCCATACTGATGCCAATCTGGTGCCAATATGGCGGCAAATGTCACTGCTCTATAAATTGTTAGTCAGGTTCCCAGAACCGGTGACCCAATTACCAGGCAAAAAACTCGACCCAAATGACCCGATGACCCGTAATGACTGCGATGATACGATAAGGCCCAATGATAACTTACCGCAAACCTTCTCAACAGTATCCAGAGCGTGACTGTCGTCTTCAACAGCTTGTATACTCTCTGTTGTACTTTCAAGATTATCAGATCCCATCTCGGTGCCATTTTTGTTCCCCTCGATGCTGCAATCATCAACTTTTCCGGCACCATTCTGGTTACCACCACCGTCGCACTTGCTGTCACCACTGTCTCCGCCATTCTTCTCCGAATCGGCAGTATTATTTACGGCTTTCAAACCAGCGTTTTGAACGTCTGATGCCATGGTTTGTCATCCACTGATCCCGAGCTTTGAATGGTGCTTAATACGTTTTTGGCAGTGAGATGTTATTGGGAAGCCATGTAAGTTAGCAAGCTAGGTAGCAAAATTTAATCCTGTTAAGAGATTGCCAGGCGGGAGGCATCGCTGGTGGGGAAGGCAGAGAATTGGAAAGGAGAATAATAATCCTACAAATCCAACTTCATTAAATCAATAGGCTGAAACATGCACTGAGGAGGCGGCAGTCTGAAGTAGGTCTAAATGTATGACGTCGAAAATTTGGCAGGATTGAAATTAGGCCAAACAGCAGCAGGCAAGTATTTTGAAAAATAGTTCGATCACGGCCGGAACCCGCGTATGCCCCCCCCCCCCCCCCCAAACCGGCATTTCGTCTTCGGTACGGTTCAGGCCCGTCGGAACGGAAAGCAAGCAGATAGCATTTATCTCACGGTCGGTCCGTCAGATAGAAAAGTTTCGACCTGAGGAGAAAATTTGTTTCGCTCTCAGGGGATTTTTTTTCTATATGACGGGAATTTTCTTCAAGGAGTTTTCAAGTAGTACATCAAGAAGGTAGAGGGGTTCGCCTCTGAATGACGATGGGGTGGACAGTTGTTGATGTAACTGCATACTTTACTTGCATAGAGTTTGTTGTCTTGATTTACGATGGAAGAGGGGGGGGGGGGGGCTAATGTTAAGAACGACGTAGTTTTGGAGGTGGTTAGGCAATCGATGAAGGTTGGGGACGAACGGGAGGGGAAGGGAAAGCCAATTTCGTAATGACGTATTACCTGAATGGTCCCTAATGAGATTTCTGTGCCAGGAAACAGGCTTTGTGCCTATTGTAGGCGGAGCAGTTAGACATTTATTTTAAATTTGTATTCACTCTCATTTTAATAAATTTGTAATAATTGATAATCTTTCTTAAAAAATCTGCTACATTTTTGCATTTGCATTTTGGTGTGAAGCTCTTTGCTGTTTATTTTATTTTATTTTATACTTTAGCTTTTTATATTTTATTACGTAGGCCTAAGCTACGCTTCGTATCTATGTACACAGGGTCATGGTTATGGTCATGATTAAAATTATGTACCCTTTGTTGAGCTCTGCTTTGTTGAGCTCTGCTTGTAACAATGACCTTTCTAGACTGCACCACCTACCTTAGCTAAAGTTTCATTCTACAAAGGACATTGTTACAAGCAGGGTCATTGTTGCTTTCATACAACAATAGGTAATTATTTTGGTTCACCCGATATAATACGCTTAGTTGGGATGAGTTGCACACAGCAAAGCAAATTCATCATTCATTATGACAGCCAATGAAAATCCTCAAATTAACCAAACAATGAAGTAACGGCCAATAAAAACTGATCAAATTAACTATAGGCGGTAGCAATGAAAGAGGGCAAGCGGGTTTATTCTTGGCACGGTAGCAAGGTGTTCAAATTGTGGCCTGTACCTGCTCTTTACCAATACCTGCAGTGCAATGTTTGATTTAGCAAATATGTAGTTATGGCAATTGGAGCGAAATGTAAAAAAAAAAAATATCTTAGTCTTTTACTGCATCTTCCTTCGGCCGTAAAAAAAAATCAGGTAAAAGTGTTAGTATTTATCTGGAAAACCTGGATTAATCAGGGAATTTCATAATGTGTTTTTGAACGCCACCCTGATAAAGCTCGGCATAGCAACATTAAACATTTCTTATGTTCTATGCGTAAAAAAAACTTCAGTCAGTATTAAAAACACTATCGGATTGAGATTTCATCCACAATTGGCTACGTATATCAACAGACCTTTGGTAAAAAAGAAGCCTCCTGCCAGGCAAATGAGAAGGCCACAAGTTCATACATTGCGAATTCATAAAATTTTCGGCAAATTTATTGTTGTCTTGATCACTATTTAAAACCCCCAAACCCCACCAAAACCGTCCAACAACTTGGACCCTTTAAAACCAGTCCACCATATTGGAATGACGTCCTTCCAATATGGTGGACTGGTTTTAAAGGGTCCAAGTTGTTGGACGGTTTTGGTGGGGTTTGGGGGTTTTAAATAGTGATCAAGACAACAATAAATTTGCCGAAAATTTTATCAATTTGCATTGTATGAACTTGTGGCCTTCTCATTTGCCTGGCAGGAGGCTTCTTTTTTTTACCAATTCTCATTGTGCCGCAAAATAATTGCTTGATTCAACAGACCTTGATCACAACCAAGAAATTAGTAAATGTATACTTAAAATTCTGACCCGTGAGCACCCCATTACAACAGAAGTAAACCACCAATAATCTTGGCATTTTTAGGGGCACACCAAAATTAAACAAGGCTCACGTAGTGACGTGGAGTATGTTAAAAGTTTATGGAGTTAAAATTTAAAAAAAAAATCTGGTTGATGTAGTCGGGGTTAGAATTAGATTAAGTGCGTTAGGCCTAATGACCATAAGTTGTTTAGGAAATCGAGGGATTTTAGCATGTATTTTTAATAAATTAAAGTAGTACATAAACAATTCAAACAGCTCTGAACAGTCGAAAGAATAAGCACTACTACAACAACTGTGCATTTTTATCTATTTCACTGGTCATTGCATGTCCCAGACTAGGCTAGTGTGCTGTAACGGGTAAATATCACAAAGCTTAACACATTTAAATAAAAAACTTGGACATGTCACAGTAAAAATAAAGACAGAAAATAGGAGCTTTTGCCTAGCCAAATTGAGTATTCTCAACTGCCAAGAGTCTAAATTTCAACATGCCTTCGTAACAGATTACAATCTTCATTTGCAACAGGATTTCATTGTATGGTGCAAAACCTGATTACCCCGTGCAGACATTGCAGATACTTTTTGCATCCTTAAGGAGACCACTGTGGAACAACTCACAAAAATTTTAATTGCACTCAAAGTCCAAAATAAGCAGAGGAAGAATTGTTCCTTGGAGGACACACCAAAAGCTTAGCACGTAGAGTTAATTATTTTAATATGCAAACATTGTACGAACGGTCACTGATTCATTGGAACATTAGCCAATTGGACAAATATAGTGTCGAGTATTGCCAGCTATCACAACAGTGCAATTCTGAAATGAATCGTTGTAGTGGGATAGAGTTGTGCTAGTTGAAGAATCATGTGACGGAAATTGCAGCAAGACTATCAGATATGTTAATATGGTGGCCATGATCTGAAAAAGAAACAAAAAAATACGTTGTTACGTTACTAGTGATTCATGGACAAATTTTAAGTCTGCCAATTCCTGTACGTTCAAGTACTTCAGGACAGTGAACATTTTTCCAAAATTTCTTAGGATTAAGGACTGTACAGTTTCAAAAATCATAAATCAACACTTGGGTGACCAAGACTGCTGATCTCCATTATACAGATTGTTGAGTAAGTTTAAAGTGTATTTCACCAGGAACTGGGTGTTATGGGCCTATATGGCCGGGGGAGCGGGTGGAGGAAATAACTGCTCCCCCCCCCTACAAATTCTTCGATAACCTTCTGAAAATGCTAATTTGCCGAATAAGCCTTCAAAAGCCTGTAGAGGGGGCGAATCGCCCTTCTGCACCGTCTAGTTATGCCACTGATCCCTATCTACAGAAATTAATTTGGTTTTCTGGTTGGTAGGTCCTTAACACTTCAACTGTGGCAGTGTCTTGATGATAGAACAATGGCGCTGGAAGCTAGTGTTCCAACTAATGTTATCCTAACGGATTATGCAAAAGCCTTTAATTATAAATAAATAAATATGACTATGCTGCTTTCCGGCAATTTTTCTACCGTGAGTCTAGGCTGATAATATGGTGCATCTAAGCATTCAACATTCGAGGATAACAACAGATTATCTGAAAAATGATTTAGTAACCCCCCCCCCCCCCAAAAAAAAAAACTGTTGCCTAATTTGTGTTTTTTTTTTATTGAAAGTAACTTAGAAGAATATCTATGATTTGTGAATGACTGCATACCCCTGAATAGAACCAGTAGGGCGTAAAATTATTACCAAGTTTGATAGTTAATGCTGTCTTAATTAAATAAAAAGCCAATTTAATTAAAATAGAAGGTTTAGGATCAGTGGTAAATTTTTTCTGAATATTAGAATACAGTTTAAACACCAGCAGAAAGATTCGAGATATACAACCCTGACAAAAAAAAAAAAACGTAAAATAAAACCTCCACAATGTTTTCAAGTTTGCAGGACTTGTTTTATAAAGTTTTTATATCTTTATATGGTTAAGACATTCACGCATCCATCTAATATTTTAGAGAAAGACAACTGTAAATATGGAACATTGAAAAACGTGGAATACTGAAAAGAGGAATACTGAAAGACTGATAGGATCGTGTAAAATTGATTGTATTTAGTGCACCATTCGTTTTTAGGGCAAAGAAAACCCTTTTTCAGTACACAAGTGGCGCTGTATTATCAACAAGCAAGACTAAATCAAGAAAAGCAAATAAAATTTAAAAAATTTAATCCATTATTGTGAAGTTAGAAAAAATCAATCAGAGCTAGTATTACAGTAAAAGGCTTTATTATGGTTCCATGTGTGCAGCTATTGGTTTTAGTTAATGCATTTCTGAGTATTTCGAGTCAAGAGGTTTCAAATAAGCGTAGAGGGTAGCTTTTTTTTTTAATTTTAGCAGAGGCAGTTATGCACGTTAAAGAAAACTTTTGTACGGTTGTTACTTACTGTCGTAAATGTTGTCATATTGATTTTAAATATTCTTCCAGCTGAAGTTATTTCTACTGGACATTGGCTCAGCAACGTGATCAACTGCAAAGAGATTTGCACTTAAATCGGGAGTTTTAACTTGTTTAGAACAACCAGCAAATGACAGTTAATTCTGTTTTGCTGTAGATGGGGAACGATATGTTAGGAATTCGTGGTTTGGTCTTTGTTTCGTATCCGTAACTACTTTACAGTGTACCTTGCCGATATTCATTAGCTGTTTCGTGACTTTGAACAACCCTAAGAAGAAAGTTGGTACTGGTTGAAAAACAAGTTGAAAAACAAAGTTGAAAAATAGAAAATGATTGACAGGAGCTCGTCAGTTCTGATCTAGAGTCAAATTTTCGCAAAACCAGCTACTGAATGTGCCAAATGTGATCTATTTCGGACAAAGTAAAATAATGATTACTTCGAAATCTAATAGTTCTGACTTACAGTCATAATTTTCTAATAGCGGGTATTGAAATTGTGGAGCCACAATAACCTAATGTTATCATTTTTAGGTTAGCGTGTGTTCACTTTGCTTACTAATACAGTTTCAGAAAACCAAAAAGGTGCACATGTGTAAAAAAAAAGTAACTTTCGAATCCGAAAACTATCTATATCACGGTAAAAATGAGCGCCAAGCCACAAAATACATATATGGGGAATCCACCCAACCTTTAAGCATAAAAATAAAATGAAAAATATTTTTGCATTAAAATAAAAAAAATAGGTTAAAAGGCCTTAAATTGGGTTGAAACCTGACAATAGGACACCAAACTTTCCACTGCAGAAAGTAGAGAACTCTCTTGTTTTCAGCAGTGGAAGTTCAAGTTTCCTATTGTAGGCTTTCAACCCGAGTAAGGCCCTGTCTAAATTTTAATTCTGTTTTAGTGCTAAAATAATAATCTTTTTATTTTGATTTTTGTTGTTGTGTGGACTATACCTGATATGTATTTTATTTCTTGTTGCTTGCTTGTTGCGTGATTTGGCTGTTGCTTGAGAAGGGGGTAGTGACAGATGCGAAACGTTACTTATTTGTGTGTACTTGCACTCCTTTCTGGATTTTTCAAATTTTATTACTGACTTGGTGCTTCTATTTTGCTAATACATTTTGCATACAAAATGATTCTAGCATGGCAGCTTACACTTGACAGACTGTAGTTATTTTAACCAAATTTTTAGACTCGTTACGATTTTTAGTTTTAGTGAGTTAAAAATTAATATATACTCCTTACCTTCGTTTCTTCTACACTTAACATATGTGTTCTGTCATTACGCAATAGTATTTTTAAGCCATATCCTGCCTAAAATCAGGAAAAGACTATTTTAATGATGTACGTTTCCTGTAAGAAATCAGATATTGTACTGGCTGCCACGAAACCTGTCAAGAATGAGGTAGCCAAGAGCAAAATTGCTTCCCGGTTTTCAAGCCCAACAGTTTTTTTGCAGAACAAATCAAACTTGTGATCTAGCCCATATACAGAAGTATCGTTCGTGTAACAAATTGACTAAACCTAACTAGGAAAACGAACAAAAAAAGTGATTAAAAACTAACTACTCCTTCAATGAGAAATTCATGTCATCACAAGATATATTGCAAAATGAATAGTGAACTTATTCACTATTGACCTTACTGGTTACACAAATAATATTAGAAAGAGAAAAATGGTATTCTCAACAGTTTGGTTTCACAGGACGGACAAACCGCTTTGCAAAATTAATAGTGAACTTATTCACTATTGACCTTACTGGTTACACAAATAATATTACAAAGAATGAAGTAGCATTTTCAACAGTTTGGTTTCACAGGACGGACAAACCCAAACGTACTTTGAAAAATTAATAGTGAACTTAGAGCAAAATAGCAAAAGGTATATGCAAAATTAATAGTGAACTTAATCACTATTGACCTTATTGGTTACACAAATAATATTAGAAATAAAGAAGTAGCATTCCTAACAGTTTGCTTTCGCAGGACTGACAAACCCAAACTTCCTTTGCAGTTTCGAGATTTTAGTAAAGACTATCTGGATTAAACCAGACATACAGTTCTTTAATACAGTATCCTGCTTCTGCATTACCGCATCTTTGACAATCGACTTAATATCAAAATTCCTTTGCTTGATTAGGAAATTACTATTTTCGGAAAAAGATTTTGTTAGAACTGCCCCCTCGGTTCAAACAAGCCAGTGTTTTCAGTACGATGGTATTTGCCTAAAGGAGCAGCCTCAATCCTCACATAGGACTATGGGAAAGTACACAAATACAGCACGCACAAGATTCAGAGTTTTAAATCCCACCCAAATTGCCCTCCATTCCTATGTGTTAACGAATTACCCATCTTTTGTAACATAAAGTGAAAGTTATTGGGTATAAACAATAATTCATAAATTCTTTCAAAATTTTGCTAGTTAAGGCAAATTAATTTTGTGCAATAAGGTTATTGTTGGAAATACTGTGATTTGTGGAAGAAGGATTAAACAACTTGGCTGTTCCTGGAGACAGGTACCCACAAGTTCAAAACAAATCCATGATTTTACTTTTCGAGAGAACCAAATCACTCTTGGTCACAAACACATAAAAAAAATCTAAGCAGTTCACAAAAATGTCATTTGCAGGATTTTGTGAACTGTTTGGACTTTTTTATGTGCTTGTGACCAAGAGAGACCTGGTTCTCTCGAAAATTAAACTCATTGTTTTGTTTTGAACTTGTGGATACCTGTCTCCAGGAACAGCCTTGTTGTTTAAGGTTATTGTAACGCAAATGCAGTCAAATTAAACACACAGTTTAAGACTAAGGCAACTCAAGCCTAATGTTTAATGCATCTACATATATAATACGGAGCAGGTGGCCAAGTCACCGGCCACGCCATTCTGTCGTACAATCAAGTACCCCACCCTGTAGTGCCATCTGTTGACGGGATTCAAATTCAAATTCGGGTTGTGACACTTTTCCAACACCTTCGAACAGATGGTGCCACGTACCAAACCTGCCATGTCGCCGTCTATTGACGGCCTTGGACTACAAGTTCGGGTTATACCACTTTTTCCAAAGTCTTCGAAGAGATGGCGCCACTTACCCGACCTGCCGCACCGTTTTTGGGTTCGTTTTTTGGTATTGTTGTGGTACCAAAGCGGCCAACGAAGTCTTAGTCGCGTGGACTGTGCCATTGTCGGCGTTTGAGCTAAAAAGAAAATCAACCCGTGTCTACTAAACCAGACAACTTTACACCAAACGACGATTAGTAAATTGGTAGCCTGATACGATGAAAAGGCGCATTTATTTCCTAAATGTTTACTTCCAGAAAGGAGTTGAATTGTTTTTAAGTGGGCGGCAACAATCGTTGCCTGCAACAATGTCGCAATGCACTGTACCAAGGTGAATTGTTTCAAAGAATTAACTTAAACATAGGGTTACTTGCTTTTCTCAGGGCTTTTTTTTAGCCTTCAGTCAAACATACGCATGCAACTTTTCCGGGACTCCACAAACGGGAAAATGTCATGGGGCGGCGTTTTCGGGGGGTGCGGGAGAGGGTACCAGGGCAAGTGTGTGTGGCGGGCAATGCGCACTACCGAAGTGAATTGTTTCAAAGGATTAACTGAAACATGGGATTACTTTCTTACTGAATGCTGGATTTCTCAGTGATAGGGTTTTTTTTAGCCTTCAGTCAAACACACGCCAGCGACTTTTCCGGGGCTGCACCAAAGAAAGAATGTCACGGGGCGACGTTTTCGGGGAGGGGGAGGTAGGCAAGCGTGTATTGGGGGGGGGGGGACACGTATGCGAATCCGGGAGGGGGCAGGAGTGTGGGATTGGTGGTAGAGTAATTGTGGGAGAGTAGGCATATGCGGGAGCCATTCACATGTTCGGTCTTCGGTTTGCTAAATTTAAAACATACGCATGCGACTTTTCCGGGGCTGCACCAAAGGGGAAATGTCACGGGGCGGCGTGTTCGTGGGGTGCGGGTGAGGATGCCAGGGCAAGTGTGTGTGGCGGGCAATGCGCGGTACCGAAGTGAATTAAGCTAAAAAAAAAAAAAAAAAGGGAGAAATGTCACAAGGCCGTGTTTTCGGAGGACGGGGAGGGTGGGGGGAGCCGGGGAAAGTGTGTTTGGGGGAAATGCGCGGTACCGAAGTGAATTGTTTCAAAGGATTAATTTATGGGATTACTTGCTTACTGAATGTTCGATTTCTCAGTGATAAGGTTTTTTAGCCTTCATACTCACACACGCATGCGACCTTTCCGGGGCTGCACCAATGAGGAATGTCACGGGCGTCACTTTCTCGGGTGGGGGGGGGGGGGGGGTAAGGCGGCCAAGTGTATGT
>JAHWFP010014501.1:14020-30901 GCA_023313725.1 Lithobius niger | reverse complement strand
CCCCCCCCCCCCCCCCCCCCCCCCCCCCCCCCCCCCCCCCCCCCAAGGCGGCCAAGTGTATGTGGGGTGACACGTATGCGTATCCGGGAGGGGGCAGGAGTGTGGGGATTGGGTATTAAAGTAATTGTGGGGGGAGGGCATATGTGTTATGTTTTGATCAATTTTAAACCAAAGACCAAACACCTGAGGTGCCGTAGGGACGCGGAGAGATATTCAGAACCCACACTATGGGAGTGCAGGAAGGGGGTGCAATGGGGTGCGTCGTGGAGGGACGTACGGGTGGAGGGGGGGGGGGTGCGCAGCATGCGTACGGGCACAACTAGTCTATATATATAATACACTTAGGTTGGGCAAGCAAATTCATCATTATGCACTATAGTGTAAGAGGGCGAGCGACCGACAATGTCAAACAAACGGGTGTGGCCTGTAACAATCAGTAACAATCGAAATATTGCTTTAATAATGCTACTCTTAGAGCAAACTTGAAGAGTTTCAAAGTTGGTTCAGTAACAATCACTGCATGCACGAATGTTGTTGGGTTTATTGCACTTGGTATCAGAACGGAGAACGGACAATTGAGACAAAAAAAACACTTACTTCCATAAAAAAAAAACAAATCAGCAGGGGTTAAAATGGATGGAAAGCAGGGATGGGGATATTCAGACCTCTCAATAGGGGAATCCGGGTCGGGGACGGGGGAGGCGGTGCAGGACGAGAAAGGGGTTACGGGGGGGAGGGGGAATGAGACCATACAACTGGGTAGGCCGCAGGGGAGTTCGGAGGAGGAAGCAGGGGGCAGTCGGCACCTTTTCATTTAATACTGCCCACTACAGTATTTCGCTCAGGTATGCGTGAACCGGCTAGACCGGCGTATATTACGCCGGGGGTACAGCTAGTTTTTTTTAAAACGTCTTACCTTTGTTGTTATGTTGCTAGCTGCGTTAGCGATCATAAAAACATGGTACGTCCATAGGCATACTTCGATGACCAAATCTCCAAAGACTTTGAGATCAGAAAGTACCTCGTAAGATTGTAAACACAAACAAAAAGTCATATTCGCTAAAAGCGCAGTTATTATTAACGAGAAGGCGTCTTGCAGAGTGTCAGCCAACTGATAAAATTGTTCATATTTGGATTGGATATTGCCAAGAGAATTATTCAAAACAGATGTTCCAGAAGTCAAGCGTGCACTTAATTCTGAGTTGAGGGATGAAAAGCACTCGGCGCACAATTGTGCACCAACAACGAAAAACACAAATACAAATATTTCATGCCCATATGAAACAAACAAATAAATGGGATGCGTGAAATTTTCATATTTGAATGCAGATTTCGCAGACCAATACGACCAGAAAAGAACAACACAGATGAATTGAGGGATGACGTACTTCAAAAGAAAAGTACGTTTGTTAATTCTTTCTTCAAACGTTTCGTCCGCATTTTGTAAACGTTTCAGCAGAAGACGAAAGAGCGCTTCTTTGGCCACACAAAAAGTACTAAGCAAGGTTATGAACATCATGGTCATTAAACGATTTGAAACCTCCACAAGAGAGCCAAAACGACTAGGGTGGCGACGTTGTACGAAAACCAAAATCACTCGGTCTACGAAAGAATAAAGTATTACAATTCTCACCACTAACATGTATAGGTGGCACAATGTCTCTCTCCAACGACGATTTTTATTCTTGTTACTCGGATGAAGGTTGAAGTTCCATGATAAAAGACCCAACACTTTACCTAACACAACAACAGAGTAGGTCAGTTCATAACTGAGCGACATCTTTGTTTTAATCTCATGTGGGATATTCACTTGATGAAATGGTAAAATGTTAACTTGCTGCAACATGATTCAGTAATGATTATCGTTGTTTATTATCGTTTCAGTTTCACTCAGAAAATTGAAATGCGTTACCTGTGAAAATAGAAAAGTAAGATTTTATACTATTTGGAAACAGAAACGGTACAGTCAAATCACGGTCCATGAAAACTGACAACTTTTGTAGGGGGGGGGGGCAAGAAACAATTTCACGGTTAATCTTACAAGTTCCTCCACATGATGCCAGCAATCAACAGATGTTCGTTGTTGGCTGACGTTACTGAATGCACCACTACTTGTAAAAAGCACAGCACCTGTTTCTACTACTGTAAAATTTTCACTAGTTTTAATACACAAATTACTAATGACAAATACGGATACAAGGTGGAAGTTTGAAGTGTGAAGACAATCGCCGGGGTCCACCCTGGTTACTGCACGTGTGAAGAAATGTGCTTGTGATATTTATCTTGCTACTGAAATTTTGGCAGATTTCCGTTGGACATTTCAAGACATTAAGAAGTCATTTGCTCAACATAAATTCGACCATTTTCTTATTTACACTAAGCGAAATTTTCTCATTTAGATTTGAACTTACAATATACTTGAAGAGAATAAACCGAAGAATGTTTGTGTTTGTAATTATATTCAAGAAAAGAATATTTATCAAGATACTTTAGTCATGTCTGTTGAAGCACCTTTATGAGCATGAGTTTCGTCGATGTCATATTTTGAATATTTGTTTCAAATTTTAGCCAGCTGCGTAATTTTGGTTGTAAATATAGCAAATATAAATATTTGTGTAATTTTAATAATAACAGCCTTTGAATACTGTTTCCTTGCTGCAGTTAAAATAAATTATAGTCATTAATCTCTTCCTTCCCGAAACCACCTCACGAAGCAACACAGTTAAGGGTCTAGTGTAGCCATGAAACGCGTTCATGTTGCGTTCATGCTAGTTACCAATCTCGAGAATGACATGCAGCATTTTAAAACACCTTCTGCTGGAAATGTTCGAATGTGTCTAAAATTTAATTGAAAATTCATGTCAGAAAGAACTTACAGTGTGCGCGGTGTATCTTGAGTCCTACAAGTATTTTGTGAGCGGCTACGTATTCCCGGATGGGGTGGCTTTAATCGATGGCCGCCATTGTTTTTGTAACCATCTTGGATATCAACAAGGCACTCTGCTACTGAAAACGTACAATCGATTATCCGTGTTCGTTCTGCGGAGAACTCAAGATAGGCCGCGGACACCATAAAACAACGTAATTTTTTAATTGCGCGCTCCTTTCAATACCCCATACTTCTTTTGCTCCTGTGATAATGTTTCTAGGACTTTGCACAGAAATTTTTGGTTAGAGGTGCTGATTCTGTACAGCGAGTCTCTTTCTTGTAGAACACCATCACTCACAACCATGCATGAATAAATAATAAATCAAAGATGAAATCATTACACCATGACAGTTAAATACTATCTTGGCCTCAAGTGAGTGTGAGAATCCTTTAATCCGTTTTGATGTTAGGTATTTTTATAACAGTTTTATTCGATTTTTTTCAAGTCCTGTGTATTCTCTAGGGCTGTTTCCATCTGCCTGTTCCAGGTTATTATTTACTAGGCTATGACTATTTATCACTAGGATGTGAATCCTCTATTTTCTACTGTAGGATGTTATTCACTAGGCTGTGCTGCAATTCCAAGGAACAACAAAAACACCACTGAGTCACCTTTATATTTGTTTTTTTTTTCTTTTCACATGTTTTGTTGACTTGTCGTGCCTGGAGAATATAGTCGATAATGGACGTTTTTTCTTAGCAGAACCAAACAATCATATAATGCAGTGTTACGTGAAAATATAACTTCAGCAAATTCTCAAACGTGTCTACAGCATTAGTTCTTGTTACGAAGCCGAATTTAGTTGAAAGCAGTAAAATAGGTAATAGACGATCAACATGTTGAAATAAGTCGGCTTATCTTTATGTTACTTAAATCAATTAATGTATGTATATATACACAAATGTTTAGTGCCCAAACAATCGATGCAGAAGGTTTGCTTGTCCATAGACAGCGTAGTTTGTAAATTAATGATACGGAATTGATTGGATGGTGAAAGTAGCTGTAGTCAATATTTTTTTTAGTCTATCTACTACTAGCTAATTCAGAAGTTGTGAAAATTGTTCTTTCATATTCTGGCTTTTTTTTTCCTTGTCGGATTTTAAGTTGGAGTTCATACTGGAGCATATTCTGCTCAACTTCAAACTATACTTTTACCAATGATAAATTTCTAGTTAAGTTCAAGATAGTATACCAAAAAATAAAATAAGCAATAGTTTGCTTCTGGTGACTTAAGACGGAAATTAATTAATTAATTAATTAATTAATTAAATAAAACCTTACATACTTAAAGAAAATCCAGCCCAGGTAATCAGCCACAAACCAGCCTGCTCAATACGATTTTACCTGGCCAACAACTTTCAAAAGCTGGTGATCGATTTATGCGTGTGTACTTTTTGTGTGTACTCTAGCTAAGTCATTACTTGAGGAGAGGTAATAAATTGGAAACTCTCGTCCATTAACTAATTAATAATTTTTCCGTCAGTGACTATCTTTTGAAATTGTCATAACTGGTTCGTGAACTTTGGAAAACAGCCTTGATTCACATCTAAGCCGATGATGGCTGGAAATTGATAAAACCATCAAACCTATACTTAAAATGATACTACCTGGTGTTTCCGAATTCATTGCAGTATTATAATGAATCAAGTTAGAATGAAGTACACAAAGCCACGACATTCTAGAGGCAGTGATAATTTGACTGTAGTTTAAAGTTTGCGTATATTTGGCTGTGACGTCACGCTAACTCAACACCGTGCTAAATTTCCGTAGGTTAAATTCCGTTAACCGTAAATTTGCGTCATCGCAAAAAGTGTGGGTTATCAAGTTACCCCACAATTTAACCGGTAACCCCATACTTTTGCCAATAACCCACATTTTTGAAAGTTCCGGATCGTACGGCCGGGAACACACACACCAACCACCAAATACAGCGTGCAAAAAAGTAAAGCAATAAAAACGTACAAAAGGAATTACTTAATTTGCCGGAATGTCCCGAATGAAATCCTATCCATGCTAACTCACACGTGTCTGGCCCATACCTAAGCTTATTCACGCCGCGTAACTTCCGCTTCCCTCCACAAACTAAAATGGAGTGACCTTCATTCACACCGATACCCTATTACTGTATTTTTTAAAAAATAATTCTAAAACTACAAACACACAAAATGAATTACACACCTTGCCAGAATGTCCCAGCACAATGTCATTCTATCTTTGCTGCCTCTTATCAAAGTTTTTTCACTTCGAGCAGCTTCGAAAACACGAGCAAGCTCATTAGTGTGAAATCTGGCAAAACGACGCGTCTGTCGCCTTCCTACCCACTCACTCTCCCTCCACAAACTTGACCCAAAGGACTCGTCCGCCTACCACCCACTCCCCCACCATAAACTAAAATGGAATAACCTTCATTCATAGCAACATACTGATTGATTACTATATTTCCTGAAGCAATTTACACAAAACACAAACACGTTTTAATTAAATACGAGTTAGCTTGACGTCTCAACCGTGGTATAAATCATTTATTGGTAGGAAACGAGCGGTTATCGATTTTTAACCCACGGCTACGATTATTGTCCAGCCTCTCCTATTTGCATACTTCAGCCGGGCCAATATCGCAGCCGTGGCTTAAAAATCGACAACCGCTCGTTTCTCACCAGTAACTATTACTTCTTACTGTAATAAGTTTTCCTGTTAAGTGTTTGGTTTTTCAATATGTCATAATGACGTAACTCTAAAATGACAGGCCTTTTGAGAATTGTTTGAGCCGGGAGACGAAGCGATTTCTACCCCGGTTTGCATTGGCTTGAAGAATGCAACTCATTCGCTTCAAGGCGATTTTAACACTGTTATATGTTGCTACATGCCAGGACTAATCACAGCACGAGTGATATTTTTCATACCTATTTATTTATATAAAACATAAACAATGCATCATTAACGCAGTTTATCCTTGAAAATAGTTATGGTCACCGTTCACCAAATGGCTGTATGGAATCGCTATGGAGAATGAGAGATGGGGCATGCGTAGTATTATTAAAGACACTCCTTCATTGATCCCTATGGGCCCTGCTTTAAGCCACTCCTGATAATATACGGCTCACGTGGTACGACTTCCGGCAAAATGTCTTCGCATGTGTAGATTGCTGTGATGCATGTGCAATTAGGTTGTGTGATTAATTTTAATTAGAGTGGAGCTCCGTTTATGAATACACTCAAATGTCATCTTTGTAATCACATCAGACAATAACCACTGTATCAATTAAAACCAGATTTTGTTCATTGATAGCGGTACACCTAGAGATGGTTTGTAAAAAAAAGAAAATCCGGAATCGGACAAGTCGTTGAGAAATAATGAAGATGACAAAATGGGCCAAAAACCAAGAGCCACGAAGGCCATTAGCCTCGTGAACCGCAGATTTAAAGTGATTGTTACACATTGGGTGGCTTTATCGGATGGCAAGTCCTGGGGTTTCGGGAGTACAGATATATGTGATGAATGGGATCCCCGCAGTGGCTCCTCTCCTCGTCCCCCCTGCAGAAGTGTTGATGCTTGTGTCATTCGGGTGTGGGGGTGGGTTACAGTTTGGTGTTACATGTTACCGGAAATGTATCTCAGCACGAGTGGGAGGGATGGGTCAGTGCGTTTCCAGATCCAGTAGTGTTGGGGGTGCGAATATTAATGCACACCATTGGACCTGGGGCAGTGAACGCTGCAACACATGTGTTTGCATCATTTCTGGTTCCTTGGATGCGCTGGATCTCTCCATGGTCCAGGATGGGACTCCAACATTCATGAGGAAATACGGTGGCTTTATTCAGGAGTCTGCCATGGACATATTTCCCTGCACTAGCAACTTGGCTTTAGGGTTGTCTTTTGAAGTGTCGACTGACCTACGGGGAAACGATCATTTTCTGGTGGCTTTGAGGTGGAAGGGGGAGGAAGGAAAGTCCTGGACCAGGTTGGTGATCTTGCACGCCCAGCTGTTGATGACGGCGACTTCGTCCCCTGGCTGAAGGAGTGGGTGAGGTGTAAGGGTGGAGTGGGTGCACGAAATACCGTGTTACACCACACAGATATTTGAAGTCGTTGCAATGGTAGTAGGTGCTCAGCAAATAGATGCAATCTGCTCACTTAGGGCAGGAAACGTTTTTCAAATAGTTTTAAAACTGCCATCCACAAAATGCAAACTTTTGACAGCGGCCTCATTGATTATTAACGGTGCGACAGCAAAAGTATACGATCTCATCAGCCAGCACGGAGATGTATAATTTGCACTGGCTCTCATACGAAGTCATGGAAAAGGTTATAGGTATAGCCTTTGAAAAGTTTGGTTCTCTGATGCATCACAGCCGTGAGGAGTTAACTGTAGCTGGTAATGTAGTGCGATACAGGGGTGAGATTTATTTTTCTGAAACTCAATGAATCGGTCTTCTTGGATGATGTGCCAGATATCATACACATCCGTGGCATCCCATCTTCAATCTCACTATCTAAGTCCTCCACGATGCCTGCACTGTGGGATCAGGGGGCATTTCCGGCATGCTTGTGCAAGTGTTCCATGCCATAACTACGGTTGTTATAAAGATCCCCGTGATTTGTGCCCACACCTTCGTGGTGCTGTGTCTGCGTCCACAACTCGCACCGAGCATGAGAAAGTTGCAAGTGAGAAAGTGTCTGTTGAAGTGTCTGCGGGGTCGGAGGTTAGGGCTAGCACCAGTGCTACTGTTAGTGCTAGCCATAAAACTGTTATCATTAGTTCTAGTACCAGTGATGTCAGTACGAGACAAAGTGCACTCTCCAATGCAGTGCGGCACACGAGTCATCTGATGTGGAGTCTAGGCAGAACAGCTTCACACCACCAGTCAAGCGCAAATGCACGTTGTGCCGTTCAAAGCATGGTTCATGTGGAAATGAAGAAGTGTTTGTGGCATCGGTAAGAAATGTACAGTGCACTGAGAGTATGCAGGCATTAGTTAATAATGCAACAGTAAATGAAACTGCAGTGTGTGGCATAACGTGCAACACAGATCTGATACCGAGTTCTGGATTAGGTAGTGTGAATTTGATGTTGATTGAAGATAGTGCTGTCGATGTTAGTGTAGAAGTTAATGTAAATGCAGATATAACTACAAATGCAAATGCAGAAGGAAATTTTGATAGAACTCACAATGCAGGTATTAGTTTTAGCCAAGGCGTCATAGAAGAGTGTGTTAGTAGTGCATGCGCTTCAGCTGAGCATACAAAGTGTGTGAGAGGTGACGGCGACTGGTGTGACGTCACCTAATTCTTATGTGAGTACTGTCTCGCCTCCTGGAATGCCAGAGGCCTCACACACAAAGTAACAGATGTTGAGAGTTTGATGCAATATGTTGATGTTTTAGACATCTAGGAGGCAAATTTGGTTCATGGCATGGCAATTTCTGTGGCTTACGCAGACTGCATTTCATCTTCCAGTACTGCAAGTATTAAAGTCTTTATCCAGTGGCGTGTCCCATATATCAAATGTGGCAACACCTTGCTTGTGCAGGGATTGATGCTTGTAGCTTGCAGATACTTTCGTTTATTGACTGTGTTATTGACTTTGTGTGTATTGCCTTTCTCACATATTTGTATTTTTTTTAAGGATACCAATAGTTTTGCATTTCTGTAAATAAATTGTTTTGGGATTTTTAATTTTATTTCATTGGTGTTGGGATCGATGGGTGGATTCGTCTTTAGTATCTCTCATGTTGGTATCAATTATATAGGTTTCCTTGCGCATGTATTTTTTTGGAGGCGGGTGATGTAACACGCCAGTCTGGGCCCAATGGCTTAGGCCTATCAGACTGTCAAGTACTGTTCGGTTTCTCAATCATATTCCAATGACGTCAGTGCATGCCCAGTTGCCCACCTGTGCTTGCAATGAACCCTAAGACTATAGGAGAAGTCGTTGTGAGACCGTTCATCTTACCTGGAAATGATTTCCTTTCACAAGATAACTTTTGGTGTAATTAGAACGACTTGTGGCATTCCCTACCGATCTCTGAGAAAAGAAATAAACGTTTTAAGAACTACCCATTGTGACATCATGGTGTCGAGGCAGCCTCTAGTTTAAGTATGTACTGCTTGGTCATTATCGGGGTCTTAGGTCTGTCTTCAATTGGACATCTAAACAAAGGAACTAGGATCAATGGCAATACAGGTTAAACCAATGCCGGTATCTATGTTGGTCAATGAACGACAAAACAAATTTTTCAACGGAGCAGTAACTAGAGCTACTCTACAGTTAAGATATAGTTAATCTGAACGGAGAATAGTGTATTGTTTTCAGGTACTGATGGACGGTGGCAGACACCTGCGGTTGCTCAACATGCCTACAGAACCAATAATGCCATTTTAACTTTATCAGCGAAAATATCGAGTGGTTATCAGTTATAGGTGATTAATATGATTTGCCCAACACAAGTGCAACAAAAAATCTTCTCGAACATAGCGGGATGATGCCAAATGAGCGAGTGGGGTGAACGACTTTTCTATGATATATAGTGGTTCGTACCTGAGACCAAAAAACGTGGCTTTATTTTATTGATCTGTGCACTTATCGCTTTTCTGCGAACATCATCGGTGAAAAGGCTATTGCTAATTTTTATTATATCCCTACCGGACATAACTATGTTTACGGAAAGGTGTTTAGCGCTAAGTACAGCCATTAACTAGATTAAAAATAAATGGATTGGTAAAGTTGGTTGAAAGATCGATAGATAGGTATGTTGACTGCAGCACAAGCGACGCCATGAGAAGACGGTGGAAATAAAAACAGAATATAGATTTTTTTTCGAGTGATCACATAAGCAGCATCACGTAGAGGACACCAAAACGTTATTATAACTGGTATTGTTAAGCATTCATCATAAGTCTTTGCTTTGAAGAATACAAAACTAATATGAATAACGTAACGCTAGTTGAGCTCCATAACAACCCAACAGAAAAGGAGATTACTCAACATATGTCCTCAGTAATCTACCGTATTTTTCAGCCTGTCTTGTTGGTGGGAAAGATTTTTGGTTTTGTTTCATGGAATCTCAACATAAACGCGTTATTCCAGTGTGAACGATGCAATACTTGTCCTCATATAATTTCCTGGTTGTATCGACTAATTCCTATTCTGCTTATACCATACTTCTTGATTAATCATGTGCAACATGATATGATAAATGATGACGTTAGATTGCATGCTACGGATAGGATAATTACGCACATTATCCGTATTTCACATGTTGTATATCCACTACCAATCCTTATTTATGGTTTTCTTAACGAAAAACGCATTGCCGTTATTATCACGTGTCTTACCAACTTTCCGGATTTATTACTTGCAAGAATTAAAACACCCAAATTATTCATGAAACTTACTCTACCACAGTTCATTTTAACTTTGCTGACGTGCACTCTGTCACTTACAACAACAATTTCAAACGTAGTTTCCTATCCCAGGAATTTTAACTGGTGTAACATTTTCGTCATTGTGAACTTTTACGCTGCTGAGGTTTACAGCGTTACATTTTTTAGCATTGCTGCTCATTTGTGTGCTGAATCGTTTTCAACGTTAAACATCGAACTAGATGGAGCCATTTCCTTGCCAACTCCTTTAAATAAAAAATTGAAGGACATCCGCACTTCTTTCAAGCAGGTTTACGGATTGGCTAAAATTATACAAGATACATTTGGATTTGTCCTAACAGTAAATATTGCGGGCCTTGCGGGGATGCTCTGCTTAAATTTGTACCGTTCAACGTTCATTGATCTGAAAAACGAATCCCTACTATACTGTACGACTCGTTGGGTTCAGATACTTTGGGCAGTGATCAAAATTTTCTCCATTGCTAGTGCGGCTGATAAGATAACAAAACAGGTAAGTTAAGTGCTACAGTTCTTCATTGTTATCAGGCGTAGGTAAGTTCTGTAAGAATGAGGAGTAACGTACTGGGTAAACTAACTGAATGTTTTTACGAATCACATGATTATCTTGATCCAACTATTCGCAGACCCACACAACTATTGGCCTATTCCCTTGACGGCAATACCTTGTAAAATCATGGAAACCGTCATTCGGGACCGTATCTCGTTTTATTCTAAAACTTACAAGATGATTAGGAACGATTAATTTGGCTTTGAGAGTGGTCGCTATACTACACATCAGTTGTTGGGGGCGTTAGATCGGTAACCGAAACTCTGGACATTGGTGTACCATTGGATGCAGTACTTTCGATTTTAAGAAAGCCTTTGAGTTTGTTGTCCACCGAAAACTTTTCTTTAAATTTAGACTTATGGTTTTGACGGTGCACTCATAACCTGGATTGAGGGTTCTTTGCTAAAGCGTGCCCAACGTGTGAAAATTGGAAACTGGTTTCGGAACCAATGAAGATTATGGGTTCCACAGGGATAGGTTTTGGGGCTATACCTGTTCATTTTATATTTAAATGACTTATGTTTCAACCAATTAAATGCAAGTCAGGAGGCACTTACAGATGACCTAATGCTACATTCTGCTATTGTAAACTTGACCTCAAAGTATCAGTGCCAACTCGAGAGTGATTTTGGCTCTCGTTGGTCAGTGGATTGGCAACTGCCTATTTAGATTGATAAGTGTAAATCCTTTCATATAGGTTATTCTAACAGAACCGACCTATATGTTTGTTCAGTAAAGGATCGGTGGTTGGTTTGACTCCTTAACATCCACCACCCAGTGTGATCACACAGTGGCTAATGCAAATCGTAGTCTGGGAATTGTGAAACGGATCTTTAATTCTGGTTGTGTTGAAACAAAAAGTCCATGCTTTTAAAATGTTTGTTTGCCCACTGTTTTCGCTGTTGGCTTATTTCCAATTTTCCTTAATATTATTTTTAACGATTTATGTCTTTTTATTTTTATTTCTTTCTTTTTATTTGCCCACTGTTATAGTATGCTTCACAGGTTTGGTCCCCTTACCTGCTGCGAGACATTGATCATGTGGAATCGGTGCAGCGTCGTTTCACGAAATGGCCTTGCACAATTGCCTTATTATCTATGTCTGAAGCGTCTCGAGCTGGATTCCCTTGAACTGTAATGACTTAAAACTGACCTTATTTTAACATTTAAAATTCTGTGTGGCTTTTTAGAGAATAATTTACCGTAGCCATTGACCGTAGCCATGTGACTAGGACTAGGGGGTCATAGTTACAAATTATTTCTTCCCTCACCATACCTGATTGCCAGAAGTACTTTTTTCCGTTAGAGTGGTCCCGGTGTGGACTGCTCTGTCTGAGAGGATTGTTACAGCTGTTTCCGTCAACTTCTTCAAACATCATCTGTAGGGGTTTTTAGTACGTGTGAGAGCTGCCCCTATGCCAACCCACAGTTAAGGGACTTGCTTGAAAATGTGCCGTGGTGCTTGTCAAAGGGTTGCACGAATTCCAAATTAGCCTTAACAGATGGAACAAGGCTGGTAGTCGTGGTTCAGTTTTGGTGTTAGTTTAATGTTAAATATGAGCGATCGTGTGCGCAGGCTCGCCTGAAGTTCAAGGGCGACACTACCCTTGGCTTAGGGCCTAAAATGGAACGTCAACGGCATTAGGCTTACTTGGGAAAATTTAGATTAGTTAGTTTCGGACAATTTCATACGTTGACTGCTAAACTAAGTAGCTACGGGGTTGCAGTGCTGAACTAGCAACAGGGTTAGTCTGGTTTGAATTTAAGTTCGGGGGTTGGCGAAATTGGGAAAAATTCTAATTATAGGGCCGAAATTACCTTTGGATGCGGGGAGTTGGAGAGTTAGTGGCGGAATGGAATTTTAGGTTAATACCTAATTGTTGGGAGCACCCGGCGGAAGACCAAGCGAGCTCGAGCCGTTACAGTTGATGTAAAGCATTATGTACAGACAAATCATAGCTATGTATTGTTACAACAATTGATCAAATAGGATTCTTTCAACTAACAATGAGTATTAATTTTGGAGTGACAATGGAACATTATAATATGACGTCATGTGGACTTCGGGCTTGGCAGATTTCACAAATGACGTCATCAGCGCAACCTTGCTGGGGTGGTACAATCCAACGTTGAAATCCGGAATTAAACTCACAACACATCTTAACCAGTTTAATTTTAACCCCAAATTTTTAAAAAGATCCAATTATGTTGTCCGCCTGTTGTGGGACTGGTGTAATGCCCGCTTGTTCCTGGTCACGTCTTTTCTGGTGACCAAAGCCTTATTATTATTATTATTATTTTATTATTTTCGTTAAGAATGACAATTGGTTTTGGCCACGCTTTAAACTACGATGCATTATTTTATTATTGTTTAAGAAACATTGACAATGGTACCGACTTTTTCCCCCACTTGTCCCTCACGTTTGGCGATTCCATCGACGACCAGTGTGTCCCTGATAGGTCTAACCTTGGTGCTAAGGCATTCGTAACACCAACCAAATAATTCAAACATTCATCAGCAGCCGAGCCATCATCTTTGTGTTAAATTTTAAATCTCTTACACTTTTGTAATTTATAATTTTTAGTTTTAACATTGGATGGCAGTTAGTGACCACCAGGTCCTTGCCATTCCGGTTGCGTTTGCAACAAACTTATTATTATTATTATTATTATTATTATTATTATTATTATTATTATTATTATCTTTTATACCGTACATAGAGCAGAACTAATAATGCCATATTTGCAGCGGAACTCGCATCTTGAGGCAGTGCGTTAGCTATAAAGGACATTGACGGGGAAAATCAAACGCCGTCTTTATAGTGAAGGCAATGCTGGGAGAGTGGATCTTTAAGCTTAATAATGGGCAATTTTTCTGATTTGTTGGCAGATGCTGAAATTTTCAGCAACTGCGATTTATTTATTTATTCAGTTATTTATTTAAAGGTAAACATTGATTGTCAGCTCCATGCAGGATTTGACGATATTAAAACAGTTCACAACAATGTCATAACCAGAAAAAAATCATCTATACAACAATTCAGAAATAACAAAAAACAGTCAGAACGTCATCCCTCATAATACTACAAAAGCCAACAACCTCAAAAGAAATCATGCCCACATTTAAATTCAACACTTACGAATGCACCAAATCTATTTTTGAAGGGCATTGGGAGAAGGGGCAATGACGACTTATATAGTCTAATATTTAATAACAGTCTTCGGATATAAAGAATATTTGGTAGATTGAACTTATGCTTAAATAGTCTATAGAGCAGTGGTATTTGCCGCCATATTGGCACCAGTATGGGTTTTGGAGGGCATAACTACAAGGTGCACTACATAAAAATGGAAGGGAAAAAAACGGAAGGGCGCATTTCTTAGGCTTAAAATAACTTTGTTTTCTCCAACAACAAAAATCGAGCGTTTTAGGTCTAAGAAATCACTCTTAACAGCATCGGCTTCAGTATGACGCCCTTCGTTTCTCTCCGCAGTGCCCCTTGCAGCTAACCCATTAAGGCTCCAGCATAGAGTTCTACACAATGATGCTACGTTGTGTCACTGCCCTATTATTTAACGCCAGTTTTTGACATCAAAGATTGGTGGATTAAGCTTCTGCTTAAATAAACAGTATGGTATGCAGGGTGTCCAAAAATTTAAGTCCCAGTTCAGCGTCACAACTTTTGAAGGGGTGAACGAAGTTAGTGAAACATGGCAGGTTTGGTTGAAGGTTCTACCTGTGTGTACAACCGACATTTCGCCTGCTCCCCTAGGAAGCCCAAGGGAATCCAACTCAGAAATTTCCATTGGAATGGGGGGTTAGAAGAACACCATATTTGAAAGGTCTTCAGTAAAGTGCATCAATGATAGCTTCGATACAATGAGCACATCCAAAATGGCGGCAGGTCAAACATTAGGATTTTCCTCTGCATCCCTATGTTTTACTCAGGCTAAAGACGTCGTAAAGGGATGTAGGTAGGAGCAAAATGTTTAGCTCACTGGCCCTCCCTCCTCGAGCTCTGTTGTACTACTAATATGACCGACCTTGTTTATCTGTGGCCGATGTCGCTTAGCAACCGTGAAAATTGGTGAAACGAAGCATAAAACTCGGACATTGAACATTATCTATTAAAAAACATTGCGTTCATTACACATTCAAAGGATTGAATGGAATTACTATTGTTAAGGCACTTGCTCATGGACTTCTGCTACTAGAGGGGGGGGGGGGGGAAGGTCACTGAGGGCGACACTCTGGGTGTCAAACCTCAAAAGACATTGTGGATATAATGCAACCAAATTGAACTAAGCATTTTGCTACTACCTACGTTCCTTTACAACGTTTTTAGCCTGAGTAACACATAGGGATGCAGAGGAAAATCTTAATGTTTGACTGGCTGCAATTTTGAATGAGCTCATCGTATCGAAGCTATCATTGCAGCACTTTACTTGCCTAATGAAAACCTTTCAAATAAGATATTTTACTACCCCAATTCCATTGGAAATTTTTGAGTTGGGTTCCCTGCGCCCCCCCCCCCTTCCCAGGGGGTTAGGCAAAATGTCGGTTGTACACAAAGGTAGATCCTTTAACCAAACCTTTATTACCAGTGTTTTACTATTTCTGTCAACTCCTATAAAAGTTGTGACGCTGGACTGGGACTTTTGGGACACCTTGTAAATTGTCCTTCAATACTAAGATTGGTGGATTGATTGTCTGCCTAAATTGTCCAATATTTTACTGACATTTTTGAGTTTTTAGTTTCTTGTATTAAGTTTCTTCTTATACAGTCAAACGTTTAATAACAGTCTTTGAATATAAAGATTATTTGGGGGTTGATCTTATGCTTGATAGCAATGTTTAACTATAAAGATTGGTAGATTAAGGTTCTGCTAAAATAGTCTAGTTTAAATAACTGTCCATGAATGCTAAGATTGATTGACTGCCTAAATTGTACAATATTTTACCGAAATTTTTGAATCCTTAGTTTTGCGGATTAAGTTTCTTCTTAAATAGTCTACTATTTGAAAATTCTTTGAAGATAAATATTGGTGGAATGATCTTCTGCTTAAATTGTCTACCTAAATAGTATAATAGTTTTTGAATCAAAATATTGTTGATTAATTTTCTGCTCAACCAATTTAACATTTAATAAAACAGTTTTTTGACAATAGCAATTGGCGGTTTGATCTTCTGCCTACACAGTCTAGTATTTTGGAGAAGTTGTTGAATCTAAACATCAGTGGATTAATATTCTACCTACGTAGTTTAACATTTAGGAGCAGTCGTTGAATCCAAATAATTAGTGGATTAATATTCTGCCTTAGTAGTCTAATATTTAATAGCAATCGTTGAATCCAAAGAGTCGCGGATTGATTTTTTTTGCCTTGGTAGTGTAATATTTATGAGCAGTCGTTGAATCCAAAAATTCTTGGATTGATTTTCTGCTTTAGTAGTAGGCTAATAGGCTAGTAGGCTAACATTTAGGAACTGTCATTAAAGCCAAAAATTAGGGGAATAATATTCTGCCTCTGTAGTCTAATATTTAAAAACAGTCATTGAATCTAAAGATTCGTGGATTGATTTTCTGCCTTAGCAGTCTAATATTTAAGAGCAGTCGTTGAATCCGAAGATTTGCAGATTGATTTTCTGCCTTAGTAGTTTAATATTTAAGAGCAAAGTTGAATCCAAAGATTCGTAGATTGATTTTCTGCTTAAGTAGTCTAACATTTAAGAGCAGTCACTGAATCCAAAATTTGCGGATTGATTTTCTGCCTTAGTAGTTTAATATTTAAGAGCAAAGTTGAATCCAAAGATTTGTAGATTGATTTTATGCCTAAGTAGTCTAACAAGAGCAGTCACTGAATCCAAAATTTGCGGACTGATTTTCTGCCTTAGTAGTCTAATATTTAAGAGCAGTAGTTGAATCCAAAGATTTGTGCATTAATTTTCTGCATAGTAGTCTAATATTTAAGAGCAATATTGAATCCAAAGATTCGTAGAT
>JAHWFP010014501.1:0-11792 GCA_023313725.1 Lithobius niger | reverse complement strand
GATCAGCGGGAAAAAACGTAGAAGAATAGATGTAAGAAGGGTACTGAATCTGGGTATAGAGCAGTGACACAACGTAGTATTATTGTGTATAAGTCTATGCTGGAGCCTTAATAAGTTAACTACAAGGGGCACTGCGGACGGAAACAGAAGGGCATCATACTGAAGCCGATGCCGTTAAGAGTGATTTCTTGACCTAAACCGCGCGATTTTTGTTTTTGGAGAAAACAACGTTATTTTGAGCCTAAGAAATCCGCTCTTCCGTTGTTTTTCCCTCCATATTTATGTAGTGCACCTTGTAGTTATGCCCTCCAAAACCCATACTGGTGCCAATATGGCGGCAAATGTCACTGCTCTATACAGAGTGTTCAACAGTAGATTATACAGACAGGATCAAAGGCGTCCATAGTGTCATGAGCGGAAATGGATTCAATTGCAAATCTATTGTAATTGAGGAAGAACTGGCTGAAGAGTTAATTGACGTAGAAATCTAAAATATTTGAAACTGTGTTGCAAAGCTCTTTAGAGGCGACGCACGCACAGGGGGCCCAGAGCATTGATTGTAGAAGAATAACTCGCGTTTGACGTATGTCGTCTTCAAAATCAGGTCGATACATTTCAAAACGTCCAGGGTTTTTAGTTCAGTAACAACAGGTTGAATTAGGCAAGTTCTAACTGTTTGTTCCAATAGACCAGTGACATTTGCCGCCATATTGGCACCAGATTGGCACCAGTATGGGTTTTGGAGGACATAACTACAAGGTGCACTACATAAAAATGGAGGGGAAAAACAACGGAAGAGCGGATTTCTTAGGCTTAAAATAACGTTGTTTTCTCCAACAACAAAAATCGCGCGTTTTAGGTCTAAGAAATCACTCTGCACAGCATCGGCTTCAGTATGACGCCCTTCTGTTTCTCTCTACAGTGCCCCTTGCAGCTAACCCATTAAGGCTCCAGCATAGAGTTATATACAATAATACTACGTCGTGTGTCACTGCTCTATAGTCTGAGATTAACAGCTGGGAATTGTTCACGAAAAGGCTTAAAACATCATGGGTACGGAAGCACAGACAAGTGGGAACAATTGTGTCATGCAAGAGAAGTGGAAACAATTGTGTCATGCAGAGTGCTAAAATGGTGTTACTATATATTTAGTTAAAATGCGCCTGACGAAATTTTTACCTATAGCTTTGGCTGTATACTTAGAGATGTTGGAGTTTAGAAGATTCTTGGCATCAGTGATAATGCGTAGTGCCGTATCAGGTTTGTGAAGCTTAACTAGACCGAAGGCAAAAGAAGGCTTAGGTGCATCAGGTTTTAATTGAATGGCCAAGTATGTAGAATTATTTTCTCTTCAAAGGTATACATTCCTCCCAACGCCCCACCACATCAAGTACGGCCCCAAAGGTCTATTTACTTACCGTTAGTCAATCCCTAGCTAAAAATCCGTTTTAAAATGTGGCGTCTAGGAGATTTTCTGTTGAAAATTGGGAACTATATTTATTGCATCCTGTGATTATAAGATCCTTTGCACGTATGTAATAACCACCACGTTTCATCTCTGTGTGTGCATTGTACTGATCTTTAACCGCTGAGCTGAACTTTTAAATTTGATCGCGCCAAACTGGCAATGCAAATGAAGAAGAACTTGTAGTAACCTTAAGTAGGAAATTAAATAGAAAGTCGTAGTAAATTAGGTATTATTTTTTTTTAGGCTCAGGCATCATGACTTATAAGTTCAAAAGGCAACTGAAATAGGTTCGCATCTATATTTAGTAGGAAAAAGGCGTTGTGCGCAGGCGCGTGGCGGTCCGATGCGATCAGTTTTTGACTGAAAAGATTCCGCCTCGACCGCCCGTCCGTCGGCCGACAGAACGGAACGGTGGCCCTTCCAATTTACATGCTTATAATCCAATCAGAAATTTGACGTGACGGAACGGAACGGAACGGAGTAGTGTGCTGCAAGCTTCAGTCGACGGCCGTTGTCGTCCGTCATGCGCCTGCGTACAATGCATTTTCTCGACTAAAAACAAATGCGAACCTTATTCGGTTGCCTTCTGGTCTTAAATGTCATCATACCTGGGCGTAAAGAATTAATACCTCATTTACTACCACTTTTAATTTAATTACTTCTTTACGGTCACTACAAGTCCTTCTTCATTTGCATTGCCAATTTAGGTGCGATCAAATTGAAAAGCTTAGCGGAGCCTACTGAAATGGTTAGCGATGGAAACAATGTGTGCTGGATCGTCCGTTGCCGTCAGTCGTCGGAACGGAACGGAGCAGTGTGGTACAAGCTTTAAACGTTTATTTTAACTTCTGACGCTGGTGATGTGCGTTATAGCACCGAATTAACAAGTATTTTAATCTTGTGCGAGAAGCTGCAGGATAAAGATATTTAACTGTAAAAAGACTTTTGGAGATAAAATACCTCTGGAAAAGGTGCAATTTCGTCCGTAAAGTCGAATAATTGGTGGGACGAGCGAGTGATGCTAGCAAAGCGTGATCTATAATATACATCAAATTGCTAAATTATGGATATTTGGTTGGTTGATTACACTTCTGTAGTCTATTGTGTCCGCGGCCTATCTTGAGTTCGCCACATAACGAACAAAGATAATCGATTGTATATTTTTGGCAGCAGAGTGCCTTGTTGATATCCTAGATGGTTACAAAAACAATGGCGGCCGTTGATTAAAACCGCTCCCTCCAGGAAGATGTAGCCGCTCATAAAATATCTGGAGGACTCAAGATACGCTGCGCACACAATAGGCGTTATTCCAGTAAACTCTGACATTGTTCCATTTACTTGATGTTTCTCCAGCAAACCATGACGTCACTAAATCCCTATTAAACTGCTCCAGAGATAAATGAGATTTTAAAAAGTACTGCCCTACTTCTTGGATCACCAAAAAAAAAAAAATAAATTGGCGCATGATCTTCCTAAAGAATGATAACGACGTAAGAACGGAACACATCTTTCAATTGAGAAAAAGGTTCTGCAACAAGTGGTTCGTCTGCACTCATATCGTCCTTCTGTTACCCTGTAATTATTTCCAATCTTCCTATAGAGCAGTGACACGACGTAGTATTATTGTATATAACTCTATGCTGGAGCCTTAATGGGTTAGCTGCAAGGGGCACTGCAGAGAGAAACAGAAGGGCGTCATACTGAAGCCTTTGCTGTGAAGAGTAATTTCTAAGACCTAACACGCGCGATTTTTGTTGTTGGAGAAAACAACGTTATTATAAGCCTAAGAAATCCACTCTTCCGTTGTTTTCTCCTCCATTTTTATGTAGTGCACCTTGTAGTTATGCCCTCCAAAACCCATACTGGTGCCAATATGGCGGCAAATTTCACTGCTCTATGCTTACAAATATGCCTAATTTAAAACATTCACGAGCAACTAAATTTGAAATAGATTAGCTTACTAAAGACTTACATGTTGCAACGAATTGCACATCTGAATATTGGCAAACACAAATCCTACCATGTATTACTTTCAGCCTTTGTATGTCGAATATGTATCTGCATAATTTACAGAATGACACCTTACTATCGGGTCTAAATAAGTTATTGTCACCATTCATAGTAGCACTATTTATAAATTATGCCATGTCTAGATGTTTGCTGCTTACGGATTAATCTGTGAGCCCAGTATAACCAGTAACAATGCAGTTCATTCTACACGTGTTCCGTGAAACGAAAATAAGTTTGTGTCTGCATTTATTAATCACTTTTCCAGCCCGTTTGTCTTTCCGTACTGTTTATAATTCGTAATCCAATCATGAATATAAACCTTGTCAATTACTACATGATAAAGTTTATATTCATGCTTGGATTACGAATTATAAACAGGACGGAAAGACAAATGGGCTGGAAAAGTGATTAACAAATGCAGATACAAACCTATTTTCGTTGCCTTTTGGACCTAAAAGTCAGACTGACTGAGCGGGTTTGGAACCCACGATATTTGCGTCCAAAGGCTGCAGTCCTACCGCTCAGCCATACTGACACGGCCAAAAGGAAACGTGGCCTCATTTATAACACACGGACATTTTCCCGCTCAGGCATTCTGACACTTAAGTCCAAAAGGCAACGTAAATAGGTTTGCATCTGTTATTTATTAAGCGCTTTTCCAGCCCATTTGGTTTCCCGTCCTATTTACCTTATTTCACGCCTTGTCTGTTCCATTCGGTTCACGTGGTGTGTGGCGCGCAAACAAGCGTCCCTTCAGTGCAGATTGGAACGTGTCTGATCATACAGGGTGAGTCAAAAGTATCGAGCCAGTGGATCTGGCCTCATCTCCCCCCCCCCCCCCCAGTGGACCTGGCAGCCGCATGATTTGGTTTAGCTGTCAACAACCATCGATCGTTGGTCACCACGAAGGACCAATGATCGATGGTTGTTGATGGCTAAACCAAATCATGCGGCTGCCAGATCCACTGGGTCGACACTTTTGACTTTGAGATCATCCAGGGGTGCCCCCCAACCCTGCCCCTTAAATAAATTTTCCATTTCCGGTTCCATTAGAAATAGGGCATTGGTCCCAATTTGAGATATGTGCGGGCAGTCAATTCGTGGTGAATGCAGAAAACAGCATGTAAATCGGTCCGCAATTGCACGAGCTATGACCAAAACAAATTAGTGCAAATGTTGGCTTTATTGCGTAAAATAACATTCTGAGCAGTTGTGCGAATTAGTTGATTGCATGTAATAATTACAGTAGGGAATAGCAAACGTAATGAAATTGATAAGGGTTCGGCTAGCACATGATTGTGCACATGTTTGGAGCACATGTAGCACACTGGCATTCGACCTAAAGGAACCGGAAGTGAAAACTCTATTTAAGGCTGGCAGGGTGAAGGGCAACCTGCTTGATCTCAATACTTAGTGCCCTAAGTGTCCACAAAAGCGCTTCTTTCTTGCTCACTGATTCCCGGGAAGGGAGGTACCACTCAATAGTTGACGTAGACAGTATGTTTGTATGGCAGACAGCACATTTATTGAAAAATGTGTTTAAACCTCGACATGCGGTTCAAGGTCGAACACCAGTTAGTTACATGTGCCACAAACCTGTGCTAGCTGAACCCGTATCAATTTCGTTACGTTTGCTATTCCCTACTGTAATTATTACACGCAATAAACCAATTCACACTACTGCTCAGGATATGATTTTATGCAATAAACCCAACATTTGTACTACTACATGTGTTTTGGTCATAGCGCGTTCTGTTGCGGACCCATTTACGGAATTGACTACCCGCACATATCTCAAATTGGACCAATGCCCTATTTCTAAAGGAACCGGAAGTGAGAAATTTATTTGAGGTGGGGGGGGGGCACCTCTCAAAACCTCTCAAAACGTGGCCCCCTCCGTGGTAACAACGATCGACGGTTGTTTGATGGCTAAACCAAATCATGCGGCTGCCAGATCGATTGGGTCGATACTTTTGACTCAACTTGTATATGGATATGTGTGCGCGTTAACGCGTCTTATGGACGTTTCCTTTTGGCCGAGTCAGTATGTCTGAGCGGTAGGACTCCGGAATACGGTCTCAAAGGTTATGGGTTCAATTCCCGCTCAGGCAGTTTGACATTTAAGTCCAAAAGGTAACGTAAATAGGTCTCCATCTGTATTTATTAATTACGAATTATAAGCGAAGTAAGTATGTATTATGCCTACAAATTTTTTAATCAGTATTGTGGTATATAACTTCGATGGAAATAGCCATTTTTTTGGCCAGTATGAATTTCGTAAAAGTTGCATTGACCGTACAGTTAGTCTTTTGCCACGGGTTCATTATTGTAAGGCTGTTTGTTCATTACGGAGACTAACTAGCAAAAACCCATTACCTTAATTAATTGTTGATTTTTGCATTTAATCGAGGGAGTACAATCTTCTTAATGAGTTTGTATACGGCGTGCAAACAGTTGCAAAATCGATGTTGCGTAATCGACGCGAATCGAAATTTGTTCCTGATCGACATCAGTTTCGCAACGAGAATGAGTGAGTTCGCAGCCACTGGGATTAGCAAAACAGAGTGTTCAATGCAAAGACGGGTAGGTAGTAAAGCTGCTCGGATAATGTGGTGTTTTACAAATGTCAACTGATAATAGTAAGACTGAAACGAGGAGTACTAAGAAATTTCACAGTTAATTATTATTTATTCTCATTGTTGGTCCATTACGGTATAATTATCATAGGTAATATCCCGAGTGCAAAGATAGTTATCGATAATTTTTTGGAGCACGAAAGTTTCTTTTGCTCCCATTAAACTCATGAGTGTTTGTGTTGGCCAATTATTAAGACCCCAAGTCACGAAGTGACGAGGGATCTTATAGTCAACTCAAGCACGAACGATTTTAAAGTGGCACTATCACCGATTTAAATGCGAACGAAAAACCATGGCGCCATCTAGCGGCAGTGGTATTGTCAACCGTTATAGCTTGCTCCCAGGTGCACGAGGACGAACTAAATTTTCACTCAGTAATTAACGATGTTGTGGCTTGCTTGTTTCGTTAAAAGAAATGCCGTTATGTATTCCTTCGCTTGGTGCAAGCAAGAGCTAGATAGTACTACACAGCGCTAGATGTTCTCAGATTTCGTCTGCTTTCAATCGGTGATAGTGTCACTTTAAGGGAGCAAAACCTTCGTGCCCCAAAAAGATCGATAACTAACCGCTGTAGGAGGGGTATTTAATCAGAGTATCTCGCGATAATTATTTTATTGGCAGTTAATTAATAAATCAATTACAAACATTTAAGGGCGTACGTAAGAATTTCTGCATTTTGTACGTTTATTAATTTTTTAGCGAGTCTATTAGTTGAGGTTTATTTAAAGTATAGCCTTTCATTTTCGGAGTTTCACTTTCGTGTTTCGGAGTTTCACTTTAATACGCTTCAGTATGCAGACTTTCACAGGTTGTATCTCCTCAGAAACGATCACAGAATGTCACTGAAAACTTTAATTTACGTATTAGAAAAAAATTATACTAAATGTTTCTGTAGTAGTTAAATTAGCAATACGTGTTTACAGCAGTGTTCGTTGTTTATTCGTATTTATCTAATCGCAAACTCTTTGCTACGGCGCTGGACGCCAGCCTTCAGTCCAGTCTGTCTGTTGCTCGCTGTCTTGGTTGCTATGGAAACGAATACTGCTTCGCTATTAAAAACTGTTAAAATAAGTTCGAGTGTCAGTTTCTGAAATGAAGATGCATTGTTGACGTGTAAGTACATTGAATAGCTCCTGTGACGTTTTTTTATATGGTGTAATGCGGTACCGCCCGCAGCAATAAACGAATCGGGCCTTACGACCAATTCTGTCGTCAACTTTCGAATTACCGTTGTACCGTTTCACTCACTAGTTAGCAGCAGTCCGAACCAGAAGTAGTTTTAGCAATTGACGTCCCATCGAAAACAACAATCAAATGTAACCAAACCTAAACTTATCTCACATACTGAATTTAGCTTCTCATTCATTAATAGGTGATTAATTAAGCCTTCTTAGCAGTTTTAAGTATGCGAATCTGGGGTTATGCGACGCCAACTAGTTGTGATTCCTGCTTATCGCTAATGCACTAGTGCGCTTATCACTTATTAATCGCCCTCTTGGTAGACCATTCAGTGTGCTGATCAGGATAAGCGGGCTGTGCTTGGCGTCATACGTCAAAAATCTCCCTTTCCCATGGGCAAAAAAAAAACGAGGGAGATACTCCAGCTAATACTTCAGCACATCGGTAATAAAATTATCATTAGTTGTGAAGCCCTTATTCACTAACTCTAGCAGCTGAGGAAGGGCTAGTTTAACCAATTTTACTGAGTGGAGGATTTAGGAGTAGTTCCTGTTGATGTTAGAATAACATCACCATTATGTTCCTTAGGTTGTCATTTTGTTGTTGTTGAAAAGAATCTGGACACCTTTTCTGCAATTTGGAAATATGAAGTTGACAATATTAAACTTTAATGTTAATTTTAATATTCAAAACCCAGTACAGGCTGTCATAAACAAACAACGTTCTCCTGAGAATGTCCATTACTGGGTTTGGCGTCGAGAATGTTGACCACCGGTCTGTTGCCGCTCGCATTGCCCCTGGCTGTTGTTGCTTCCAGGGACCCTATCACCAAGCTGGATGTGCACCTTAGGGCTCTGCACCCCGTCTTGTAGATGTTGGATTTAAACCACACTGTCCTTCAGAGGGTTATAATGAGACAAGCAAAACTAGCTGAACACTGTGAAGGACAAATGTCCATCATTTATTTGTTGGCTCCTGTACGCTAGTTAGGTCAGTTGCTGGATTTGAACCAGCATTCACCGCGGGGTTAGAGTCAACGATGCAGACCACTGGACTGTTGCTGCTTTTTTTTGGTCGGGGCCCCGTCACAAAGATCACGGCACACCTTTCGACTTGATTTTTTTCTGCCTTGTAGGCCTAGATGTTGTTCTTAAACCACACCGTCTTGAAAAGGGTTAAAAACAATTTAACAAACAAGCCTTCAAACAATACCACGTCGACATTTTTGTTATGCACAAGAATCCTATATATTGATGCTGTAATATATATATATATATATATATTTATATATATATATATATATGTAATCCTAAGAGTTAAAGCAACATCCGGCCTGCCTTATAACCTTCTGCATGCCTTTTAACACCCACGCGACGATCACATCCGCGTATTTACCACAGCTAAGGTCAACTGAAACAGTAGCTTCGTTCCTCGCAGCGAAAAACGTAGCTATATACTGTCTCAGTTGGCATTGCGCCTAATAGTGCAGCCAGCGTGAACGCATTGATTGTGTCGTCAAAAACCGGAATGATTCTTGTATTTTAAAATCACGACATTTTCTAGACTATAGTGTCTTATAATTTTGCTTCGGCGATCTATTGGAATAATTAATATTAATTTTTACTGCATTAGTCTTTTAGATTTTTGGTCTCATAGGAATTACTAGCAAACGATTAAAATTAGTACTGAGCACACGCAGATAAAACTTCAAGGTCATTGTAGGCGCGCGATGCATCATATAAGTTCGGGACGAACGTAAATAAAGTTAGTAATATTCAACAGAAAATCTCTTAAACGCCCCACTTTAAAACGGATTTTTAGCAAGGGAAAGACTAACGGTAAGGAAGTAGACCTTTGGGGCCGTACTTGATGTGGAGGATCGAGAAAAATGGCGCTGGGAGGTATATCCCTTTAATGTATTCACGAAAGCAATTTTGTTTTGTGTTTTGCGTGACCACAGCAAAAAGCATTGATGTACATACCGTCAAAGTGGTTTTGTATTCCATCACAACTTCCCTCCACACAGGAAGTCTCAAGTACTCTTTCCTAGTCGAAATCCGGCGTAAAGTCACTGAAATTAAGTCAGGTGAATAAGAACCTTGAGGAGAGAGTACAATGTTGTTTTTTTCTGCCAAACTGGAGCACCAAAACTTTCAATTTGTGGCGGGATCTGTTGCGAAGGGGTATGAAGCCATTAGCAGTATGCATAACACCACTGTCTTTTGCTCGCTACCATGGCAACCGCAATCAGACAACTTGTACGCTATACTTGGCTAAAGTCATTCGTTATTTTGTTGTACAGCAAATTTTGCTTACTAAAAATCAACTTTTCTTTTAACCCAATTTTTTTACTTACACTGATTTGATTGGGCACAACTTTATGTTTAACGCCATTACTGTTTTACTTTTGTTTGGTTTTAAATTCTTTGACAGTAATTGTCTTGATTCCTGGATATAATTTAGTTTGAGAGTGGGAGGCATGTTCCATTGATCAGGCAATAAATTCAATTTAAAACAAAAAAAAAAACGAAAGGGTGATTCTTTCCGGATGGTGTTCTGTAATAGGGCAGTGGCATGACGTAGTATTATTGTATATAACTCTATGCTGGAGCCAGTAACTGGGATAGCAGCAAGGGGCACTGGAGGGCGAAAAGAAGGGCATCTTACTGAAGACAATGCTGTTAAGAGTGGATTTCTTAGGCTTATAACGCGTGAGTTTTGTCGATTTGTTGGCAGTTGCTGGCATTTTTAAGCAAGTGGAATCTTTATTTTCCGATTACAACCTCGCAGCATAAGGGATTAGAGAAAACAACGGGTTTTTAAGCCTAAGAATGCCGCTCTCAAAGCACTGCCTTGACTAGAAGTGCCGTTGTTTAACCCTCTATTTCAATCTAGTGTCCCTTGCAGCTATCCCAGTTGCTGGCACCAACATAGAGTTATATACAATAATACTACGTCATGTCACTGCCATATACATAAACTTAAAAGCACATAATTTTACATCACGATTCTAACATGGCAGCTAATATTGAACTTAAAAATGCGGAATTCTTGTAGATACGTAACCGTTAGTTTTTTCTCCCTTGTCTGAATTTCAGGTTTGAAGATATTGCATCGTAATTTATTTTCTCAGAAGATATTGTAAATTCCTTCAAAACCATCTACTTAGCCCTGTACTTCACAATGACTCGGGTTTCGATGCTTCCAAACGCAGAACAGGAGGCAAAAAAAGAACAACGGGCTCAGGAGAATATAACTTACAAAATCTGTTTTCCAGTCATTCTCCTCGGTAAACTGCTAGGTCTGTTATCTTTTGATTTCAAAACTCTTATTTTCTGGAAACATTCGCCACCCGTTTTCTGGCGACGGGCAGTCTGCCTCTTTTACAAAGGAGCTCGAGCCATTCTGACCATGTGCATTGTGATAGAGTCAGGTAAAACATCCGTGAAAACTACTACAATTACCAACTTTATTTCAATGTCAGCCTCAATTGTGAGTACTGTGTCACATTTCATAGTACCAGTAACAGCGTCTTGCTTTTGCTTTTTACTGGAAAACCGTTTTCATACGTTGATGACGCAGCTGCGAATCATTGATCACCTCCTGGATAAAAAGACGAATATACGAAGATTTGTGATGCGTCATATACTTCTACAGTTCGTGTTCACGTTGCTTGGAATAGGAGTTTGGACCTGGATTGTTGCAATTCAGATCAAGGAGGGCAACCAATCAACGTGGAGAATGGCGAGCATGTTAACATTCTATGTCACTGAACTATTCGTGGTGACATTCTTCCTGCTTTGTGCTAATTTGTGTTCCGAGGGCTTTGTTTCACTGAATGACAAGGTGATTCAAGTGATGATTTCTTGTGATTCTGGATCGAGAGAATATCTGGACGAGTTAAGGATTTGTTACGACCAACTACATCGACTCATCACTTGCTTGCAACATTCATTCAGCTTTTTAATCACCGCCGAACTACTCTACCACACCATTATTTTATGTTTTCATTCCTATGGTGTGGTGACTTCGACTGCTTCCAGTTTAGTGACCTGGGGTTACCTTTTAGACATAATGACTTCTATTTATCGTACGTTCACTATCACTTCTGCGGCTGGTACCATCACAATTCAGGTAAGGGCAATACAATCTTACAGAGATAAACTTGAACATACCCCCCCCCCAAAAAAAAAATCCATTTTTCTCTATTGTACCGCTACTTGCCGAAATTACCAGACAGCATTTCCAGTACTTACTGAATCAAGAAATTCTCGATAAAGGCTCAGCACAAACACTTACAGCTACTCAGAACCGATCATTTAAAAAATGTGCAAAAAGTCATTTAAAAAGACTTATGCGTTCAAAATTAAAATGCTTTATGCTAATAAATTGCTAAAAAAACACTATAGGATACTTGCCTAAAAAATTATAAAATGTGATGTTAAAATAAGAAACCCAGATTGAATACATCGAGTTCTCTGTTGGACATCTAACATATT
>JAHWFP010014500.1:0-19665 GCA_023313725.1 Lithobius niger | reverse complement strand
TACGAGTTCTCTAATAGCCCAAAATGGACATGCGTAGGATATTCTGAAAGATGGAATTGTTTTTTTTTCCATCACTTACTTACTACTTACTTACTTACTTACTAATTGTTCACTTTTTTCATAAAAGCATGAAAATTTGCATGATGAATGAGCATGCCTGTACGACCATATTTAGATATGGAGTCACTTCGAAATTTTCCCAGGACCCCTTAAATCCAAGATGGTGGTCAAAATGACGGTTCAAAAACTGTTTTTTTTGGGGGGGAGGCTGTAACCACTTAACCGTCAACGAATCAAAAGCATAATGTGAAAGCAAAACGTTCAGCACACAATTATTGTGTGCTGAACGTTTTTGTTTCACATGATTCTAGACAGGAAAGGTGATATACATATTTTACTAAAAAGCATTCATTCAGCCCAAAACCGTATTTCAAATATATCACCCTTATTTCGCGCCAATGCTGTTTTTTTTTAATTGGCTGTTATTGAGGTTTTCGGGTTCAAAGTGCACCTGCGAGTTCTCTAATAGGCCAAAATGGACATGCGTAGGATATTCTGAAAGATGGGATTGTTTTTTTTTCCATCATTTACTTACTACCATTTTCTACTACTTAGTTAATTACTAATTGTTCACTTTTTTCATAAAAGCCTTAAAATCGACATGATGAATGTGCATGCCTAGTACGACCATATTTAGATATGGAGCCACTTCGAAATTTTTCCAGGAGCTCTTAAATCGAAGATGGCGGTCAAAATGACGGTTGAAAAACTGTTCTTTGGGCTGTAACTCCTTAACCGTCAACCAATCAAAAGCATAACGTGGAAGCAAAACGTTCAGCACACAATTATTGTGTGCTGAACGTTTTTGTTTCACATTATTCTAGACAGGAAAGGTAATATACATATTTTACTTAAAAGCATTCATTCAGCCCCAAAACCGTTTTTCAAATATATCTCCTTTTCACGCCAACGCTAGTTTTTTTTCAGTTCGATGTTATAGAGGTTTTCGGGTTCAAAGTGCACCTGCGAGTTCTCTAATAGCCCTAAATGGACATGCGTAGGATATTCTGAAAGATGGGATTGTTTTTTTCCATCACTTATTTACTACTTACTTACTAATTGTTCACTTTTTTCATAAAAGCATGAAAATCGGCATGATGAATGTGAATGCCTGTACGACCATATTTAGATATGGAGCCACTTCGAAATTTTCCCAGGAGCCTTTAAATCCAAGATGGCGGTCAAAATAACAGTTGAAAAACTGTTTTTTGGGCTGTAACTCCTTAACCGTTAGCCAATCAAAAGCATAATGTGAAAGCAAAACGTTCAGCACACAATTATTGTGTGCTGAACATTTTTATTTCACATTATTCTAGACAGGAAAGGTGATATACATATTTTACATAAAAGCATTCATTCAGCCCCAAAACCGTATTTCAAATATATCACCCTTATTTGACGCCATCGCTAGTTTTTTTTTTCAATTGGATGTTATACAGGTTTTCGGGTTCAAAGTCCACCTGCGAGTTCTCTAATAGCCCTAAATGGACATGCGTAGGACATTCTGAAAGATGGGATTGTTTCTTTTTCCATCACTTACTTATACTTACTTCAATACAAGCAAAGCAAGACAGACTGCCAGTTGTGGCCGGTAGGTGGCTTCAAAATTAACGGCAGCAAGAAGGAGGCTTCGCTGCAATGAATGCAGCTAAAAATACCTCCTCGCTTTCCTCTTTACCCAAGCGTCCCTTCTCTGGACGTCACAGGAGTGTCGGCGAGGTAAAACAAATGATGGATTACGCCTCAAGCAAACTGTATGGATAGGCACGTGACCATTCTCTACCCTTGCCCACTCCCTCTACCCTCTCCGCTGGGTTACAGGTGCGCCGCGTCACACGTGAAGGCCTAGTACATGAAAATGCTTTTGACGCACAAATTAAACACTTAATTTAATAAATGAAACCTAGACTAACGTTGGTAGTATGTCTACATTCAACCTATTCCACTTAATGGACCAAATAAATTACTTATTCACCGTTTACGTAACTGCTTATTGATTTTATACAATATGCAGAAGAGAATGAAACCAACAGGGTGGGCTGCGAAGGACGAAAATTAGTAGCAATAATAGTAAGAAATATATAGTCTTCGTTGTTCGTTGTTCGTTCGTCATTAATTTATAACTGCCTATTTCGTTTTTTACTTATTAGTTTTTATAATAATAATTGTTTTACTTTGTACTTGTTTGGTGAGAAGTATTTTAATAACGGCTAGACTTTTGCTCTTAGGCATTATAGTTAAGTAATCACAGGAACCCCAGGAGCCCGATTCATCGGCTTCTAGTAATTATTAATTACTCTAGGTAACTATACGTAACCCAAATTAATCATCAATATTAATAATTCTTAGAGTAACGTGCTTAGATTACTGAGGAGGCAGGGGAAAACTTTTAGTATAACGGGCACAGTACCTTTCATTCTGAGGACTTGTTTTTGCCTTTTATTCTTCTTATTACGCCTTTTTGGACTTCTGGTCCTTTCCCTGGCAGCACCGCCACAAACAAAGGTTTTTTTTTTGGTTTTACATAAAGGGCATGAGCCCCCCCTCCCCCTCCTGTGCACGCCACTGATTCTTTATACTCATAAGTAATTAAATTATGAAATGTATAAAGAAAATTGGGACCAAAGCAGTACAAAGGAGTGGAGAACTGGTTTGTCCCACCCTATCCCCCCCCCCCCGGCCTCCCTTTTCGTATAGCCTAAAGGTATAGGTTCTATATTACTGTATAGCCTACGGAAAAATATATCGAGCTCTCCACTTTGGTGCAATTTTTTCTTTACATTTCATATTTTAATTAGTTACGGTTATAAAGAATCATTAGCGTGCACGGGAGGGGGGGGGGAGACGATGTGCCAGGATCTGCCTTGGATGATGCGCGGAAACAGCCGGAGGAAAAAAAAAACAATGGAAAAAGCCTGTAAAAATCACCGATCGAGAAAAGAGCTGCAGGGAAAAAAATCTTGAATAAATTGTTTTGCTATTTTTTGTTTAAATTTTTTTTAGCCGTGTATGATTGAAGTCCTCTCCCAGCAAAACTAAAAATATTAATTTCTCCGTTTCTATTCTATATATTTTGACTAAACTTGTCCAGATAGTAGATAGGAACTTTTACCAACGTTATACCAACTTTTATGCGATTCCGTGCAAGAGCAAAATTAGGAAACCATACGTAAATTTGAAAACTGTTCACTTCTTGTTGTGGTTGTTCTTGTTCTTGTGTGACAAGATTTCAGAAAAAACTACTGCATCTACCTAAAATGTGAAACATTCCTGGGCTTCTTCCTCAGAGATACCACTTTTTCAATTAGCGGAGCCATTCCGGAGTTACGGGACCCTGAACGATCATTTTAACTATCTTACATTGTTTTAACCATTGTTATTAGGGAACGATGCCACTCAACTCCAAACTCAAGATCCATTCTTCGTGCACGTGTTATGTCTTAGCTAAAAAGTAGATTGTTGAAGGGCGCTGTGCTGATGAGTGACTTATGATGTGGTCCTGACGTAGTTGTAGTATAGGAGTGGTTGCTGAGCTATTTTGCCTTGTTAGCGTTGCTGATCTTGTGTGTAGTATTTTGTGTTGGGGCGTTCAGCATCCAGCTATGGCCTCAATTAAATTATTGATCGAAAGAATCCGTGTTTCAGCTAAACGATATAGATTTAAACCAAACCAAGTTGTTCGGCCTCGAAATTGGCAGCTAGAAACGATAGAATGGCGTATTTATTTCGCAGATGGAGGCTTTCAGAGCTGAGTTGAATTGTTTCAAAGTGGCCAGCAACAATCGACTGCACGCATAAAGCTTTTGTAGCGCAACGCCATACCTGTAAAAAAGGTACACGGATTACAAACAAACACGTCAAGTGTGCCGTAAAAAAAAGGGGTTATATGATGGAATTTTCACTTTTTAAAAAGTATTCGGATAAAAATTGATGATTTTTTAATTGAAATAATCAAATGTACAATTGAGAAAATTGCATCTGTTTAAGTGCTATTGTGCTTTACGTTTTAAATATGTTTGAACAGCACTTAAACAGATGCAATTTTCTCAATTGTACATTTGATTATTTCAATTAAAAATCATCAATTTTATCCGTGTACATTTTAACAAGTGAAAATTCAATCATATAACCCCCTTTTTTACGGCACACTTGACGTTTTTGTTTGTAATAGGTTAGGTTAGTTGCCTTGGCATGAATTTCGCCAGGCAGGCAAAGGAGTCTCATCATGAAATGTATTTTTTTCTACGACATTTTCTTCGCAGCTTTTAGGCTTGGAGATTTTTTCCCCTTTGGCTGTATGTTCCTGGCTTTTTGTCCGCAGCCTTAATTTTTTTACTCTCGGCTTTTACTGGACTATTGTTGTTTTCCTGTGGCTAATTGTTGTGTAAAATGTATGCACCCAACTAAATATTACGTCGGGTAAAAACTCTCGGAGTTTTTTAATATTATTTTCATAATTGCAGTTGGCTTTGACTATTTCGTAATTTCTCTAACTTGCAAATTGTTTGTGATTCGGTAAAGATACATTTTAATTCTCATTTTGCAATTAGGCCTAGTGTTTAATTTCCTCTTTATAGTTCGTCTGGTATCTTTCTTTGACAATCAATCCTAAGTCAATTTTTTTTTGGTTAATTCATATTAGTTGTTATTCACCGACTTTCTCAAGAACGTAAGGATTTCTATTTATTTTTTAGAAAAATTTTGAATTATTGATTAGCTAAGGTGTCGACATTCCTGATAATGTCAGTTTACGTAAGTCTGATTGTTTTCGAAACTAATTTTTTTTTAAGTTTCTCATTGACGTGAAATTGACTAGAATTTGAACGTACATGTTTTTCTTTAAGGACTATAACTTGTATGTGTCGTTGTCACTTTTTTATTTGAAGCAGTAGGGCAATTGTTTTGACATATACGAAGACGGACGATAATAGTTTATACTTCAGCTTTTGAACTTCTTCACTGATTTGGTAGTATACACAACGTGTGTATGTATTTATGTCATGCCATGTATGCTTTAATGCATGATTATGACTGTTAACTTTTATCAAAGGCAGAAATAGAAGACACACAGGCCAAGCTTCTGTTCCCTGCCACTATGTGGTGTCTCAAAATCAACTCACTTAACTCTGTAACCTTGACCTCATTTCAGATAGTTTGAGTAGTTTTGCTGTTATAGTAAGGTGGCTGGGGCCCAAAATTGATCCACTTGTTCACTTGCTGCAAAAAGCATGATGTTTGGTATGGATGCACATGAAGGGTAACTGAAAAAAAATAGCATTGACAGCAGGTTTTAAAATGGCCTGGGAGGGGGGAGGGAGGGGGGAGTTTTCCCCAAAAAAACTACTTTTTTTGTCTGTAACTCCTCAACTGACGACAAATCAAGAGCGTAATGTGAAGCAAAAACGCTCAGCAAACACTTCTGAACAGGAGAGATGATAAACATCTTTTATGTAAAAGCAACCCTTGCACCCCAAAATCATATTTAGAGTGTATCACCCTTAATTCGTGAGAACACGCCTTTTTTTCAATTGGTTTTTATAGTGACTTTCATGTTTAAAGAGCTCTTGCGAGCCCTCGAATAGCCCAAATTGGGCAAGTTTAGAATTTTCTGAAAGGTGGGGGATCTGTCCTTTCCATCAATTGTAACCGAAATTATTTAACTTGCATAGGGACTGTTCTACGCCCATTTAAAGGTGAAGAAGTAACGGCATGCATAGCGGCGAAAGTGTATGGTGACTTTTTAATTCAAAGTGAGTAGCGAGCCCTTTAACAGCCCGAAATGGACTTGCTTAGGATTTTCCGAAAAGAGCATAAATTCTTTCCGTCAATGCTAACCGAAATTGTTTTACCTGCACACAAATATAAGCATTACAATGGTACTTTAAAATTAAAAATAGCCACTACACCAATTTTACAGCTACACCTTTAAACGGGCGTAGGACGATCACTATCTAGTCAAAAAATTTCGGTTAGGATTAATTTAAAGAATAGTTCCCCACCTTTCAGTAAATCTTTAAGCATACCCATTTCGGGCTATTAGAGGGTTTGCAAGAGCACTTTGTACACGAAAATCACTATAACATCCAACTGAGAAAAGGAGCGCTCGTGCGAATTAGGGTGACGTACTTTTAAATACGATTTTGGGGTTCAAGGGTTGCTTTTACGTAAAAGACATAAATCACCTTTCCAGTCCAGACTTGTGTGCTGACCGTTTTTGTTTAGCATTATGCTTTTGATTTGTGGACGGTTAGGCTAACGAGTTACAGTTGAAAAACACCAGAGTTTTTTTTTTTGGGGGGGGGGGGAGATCGCATTCTACCCCACCTCAGCGGGTTTTGAACTTGCTATCAGAGCTATTTTTTTTAGTTACCCTTCATGTGGGCATTCATACCTAATTTCATGCTTTTTACAGAAAGTGACCAATTCAACCCTCTAGCTGCCCTACCGTTAGATTGAACATTCAAAGCAAGAAATAAAAAAATCAATGCAGGCCGGTGTGAAGAGATGCAGGCAGGTGGAAATTAAACGGCACTGGTCGCAACGTATTTTTTGTGTGACTGAGACAAACACATTCTTAAAAAAAATTCTCAAATTCTTTGAAACAAATTCCTGGTAATGGTTTTTCTGTCTTTTAAGAAAATATCTCGAGAACACTGCCTTAACTCTGTAAAAAATGAATACTGAGGGTTCAATGGGTTTTTTAATTGGGGTGTTCATAGTAAAAACGAAAAATAATGCCGTTCTTTACCAATGTTAGGTGTTGAGTCCAGAATTCGGTGGGAGGGGGGGAGGAATGGGCCCACCTGTATTGCCTCTATTTCCCTAACCCTACAATGTTAGTAGTTGGTTTTGGGGCAGGTTCACCGATGTGACCTAATTTGAATCATCCCACGAAAATCTGTTATCATCTGCTGTGCATTCATCAAATGCATAAACACTGCCTTCATTCTGTTAAAAAAAATGCCCACTAAGTGTTTACCATGGGTTTTTTAATTGGGGGTTTCCATAATTAAACAAACCAAAAATTATACCATTTTTTAACAACGTTGAGTGTGTTGTCCAGAGTAGGAGGGGGAGGGGTGATGGGTCCACCTGTATTGCTCTTATTTTCCGAACACTACAAAGTTAGAAGTTGGTTTTGGGGCAAGTTCACTATACAGTGTAACCTAATTTGAATCCTAATGGCCTATCTGTAAGACACTGCAGTATTTTCAATTTCACTGTGCAATTCAGTTACCCATAAAAAAAAAGACAAATCTGTATACGCAATACAAACGATTCTGCTTACATTTTGTTTGCAACACTTCATACAATAAAATAAATAAATTCTTTGATAAATTCCCTTTCCAACACTTATACATGCATGCATTCCTGCTTTGCCCAAGTTACACTTCAGTGGATGACAAGGAAATGGATGGTTTAACCAATACCACATTGCGGCAACCAAAAATAATTAGATGCACAATAAGCCCACCCATATCTGCCTCCCCTTGGAAAAATTTCTGTTAACATTGTATTTCGCAGGGCTTAAATGGCGGCCTCAGGTCACATGACCTTAGGCAGCCAAGCAGGGCCTACCTAATATCATGTTGACCACTCTTGAAGCTGGAAAGCTTTAGTGGGACAAACCACTTTTGCAATCTCAAATGAAACAAAATGGAAGCCATTTGAATCTATTGCCACTACACTTGGTACAGTCCACTGAAGGGAGAGTTGGAAGTTAACACAAATCAACTTGCCAGCACTTGCCTAAGGCAGCATACCTTCATATGCAAATCACCTGTGAAGTTTAGAAAATTCAGATACCTCAATCTTATTGCTTTCAAGTATGTTAATGTTAGCATCCTAACTTAATCTGTTTACCTTAACTCAAGGTAACTTAAATAAAAATATTTCTAAATATATTTATAAAAGGACCATTAGCAGTTTAATCGTTACCTGCAAATCATCATAGCTCACATTTAACTCTAACCCACAATGCCCCTTCCCTAAAATTTAATAAATGCTACACAAAAAAAATTTACCTACACAAGGACTTGAACCCAGTCTCATCTGCATAGAAAGTGAACACTATATCCCTGAGCTACGGTGGTAGATAAAGTTTATAGCGTTGCAAGGAAAGGCTTAGTGATATAGTTGATTAATAATAAAAACTATATTTGTGTAACAGATTCCAGTCAAACTTGTAACTAATAAGCTCGTTTGGAACCTGTTAAATAAACTTTTTTTTTTGTTTAATTTCTAAAAATTTTTTCAATTTTTTTTTCATTGGCTATTTACTTGTTAGGGCAAAAATAGGCCTAACTGAAGTTTGGAATTACGGTTAAATTAAGTATTCTAACTAAATTAGGCCACACAGTCTATTGGGGAAGGGGAAGGAGGCTTTTCCTAAAGCTCTGTTTGCCATAGCCACATTAATTTTATTGCACATGACTTTTTCAGATTTTAGCAGATTTTGACAATCAAGTACATATTCGAAGTGTCTTTTTGAGAGTTATGCAACAATGTTTACCGCGTATTGATATTATAAACCGTTCTTGAGAAATTTTTGAGAGCTACACAACGTAGTTTACTATGCGTCGATATCACAAAACGTTCTTGCGAAAACTTCGAAAAGTCTGAAAAAACGAATTTTTTCGACCTTTTTGCAATAACTTTTTTCATAATTTAACTGAATTTTACAATCAAGTACACAATTCGAAGCGTCTTTTTGAGAGCTACACAACATTGTTTACTGTGTGTCGATATCACAAACCGTTCTTGAGAAAACTTCGAAAGAGTCTATAAACAAATTGAAATTTAGATAGTTTGAGAAATTTTGCTGTATGTTGAACATTGAAAGCAAGAAATAAAAAAATTTATTTTGAATTTAGCGTTTCTTTCAATTGCAGACTTCAGTTATAACCTTATACAAGAGAATTACAGCCGTACATATTTTATCAGCCATTGGGAAAATTATTTGCGACCTAAGTAAATGTCATACTGGAAGCATTTCGTCTCAATTTAGTGCTTGCTGAGTAATCGTGAAAGCACACGTTTTCAATATTCATTATAAAAAAACGCTTCATAGTAATCTTTTTAAACTTTTAATCAATTCCTTCCTTGCAAAACATACTATCATAAACTAAACGTACATATTTAAAAAAATCAATTTTAAGGTAACACTATGGAGAAACCCAAACTTCCCAGCTTAAAAAAATGGGAGATGCGTATGGCTGCCACCAGGGGTCAGCATATGGTCTGCGAGCCACGGCGTCTGACTTTCTTGGCATTGTTATCACCCAATTTCACAATCTCTGTCCTCCTTTAACAACAGAAAACGACGATATTGCAACAATGGTTTAGGACTGAGATGCAAAAGGAGGAGTGATATCGGATATCACGCCGTCCCTTGGATAAATATCACGCCAGGATATCACACCTGCTTATGAATTAAAGAACATCATGTTTGCTCCAGGTGTTAAAATGAACTTTACAGCCTCGATTAAAGTAACAACAGCACCGTAAAAAGCTAGTTTTAGTTAAGCAAGAAAAAATGCTCTCGTTTATTTATTTAATTTTTTTTTGTAGCACGAAAACATTATGACACTGAACTAACGACGTCACAGCCTTGATTAAAATTTAGAACAGATTCCGTTTTCCTCGTCAGTCTGAACAGTGCAAACTTTTCTTGGTGGGTAGCTCTCACCCTACCCGACTCCCGTTGTCCGCTCCTACGCCCTTCCTTTTCCACCCCTCCCCCCTCCACTCCGCACAAATCTTCACAAACCTAACGCTAGCCATTCTGACACAAACGTCTGTAGATGTTTTCATTATTTTTTATTTATTTATTAAATGTGGAGCTTTTCAACTTGAATTAAACCTAAGCCAAAATTATTACACATTGAGTATACGTTTATTTTTCACTAATCGGGCCCATTTGGCTCTCCGTCCTATAATTACACGTTTATTGTCTTACCGCATAACAGTTCCAGATTCCGAAAGCACCCACCATCGCACAACGAACGAAAAAGGGTTCAAATTGTTTAACGAGCGTTAACCACTCCTGGTCATCTGCCCGAAGCCCTAAGGCCCTATGGCCCAACGAACGAAAACCCAGTTAGCCAACATAGGTTCTCTGCTTTTATTTCTGTATTGTTACACGATTCCTAAATGCCCCATCAGCGTTCATACCGCGGAAACTCAACGCCGAATAACCCCTTCAAACAACTTCTCCTAAAAAGATTTTTAAGAGAAGTTGTCTGAAGGGGATGTTCGTCGTTGAGTTTCCGCGGTATGAACGGTGATGGGGTATATCGGAATCGAGTTACAATCAGTAAACATGAGCACAGAACATTTCACTCAGGAAGGAATAACAATGCTGCCAACAATGACATCTTTTGCTGCATTGTCGACCTTTCTGAGCAAAAGAACGTCAGCACGATTCATTCTTTGTTGTGTGCGTGCTGTACTATTGTTGTCGAACTGAGGTCATGAAATTCGGTGACAAATAGGTTATCAGCCACTTTACTTGGAGAGATACAACAATGCCTCGACATTGTTATATCTCACTCCTCGAAAAGGTGGCTGATAACCTATACTTATTGTATAGCCTACATGTTCCCACGTAACGTATCTACTCTGTTTTTTTTTTAACATTTGAACAGTATTTACGTTAGCAACAGGTATTGTTTAAATTAATTTTAAAACATTTTTTATGGCTTTATTTGTTCTTTGTAATATAAATTCAAAATATGTGTCAAATAATTATATAACGTAGTTTAGGAAGTAAACCATAGTTACTATGATAGTTGTTATCATAGTAAATATGTTATTATAAAAACAAAGCAGTTCTTTTAAAGAGTTTTCATGGAATCCAGTGAAATACAGATATTTTTTGACAAAACAAGTATTCTAAATGCTTCTTCGGCCAGGAGAACAATGAAAAAGTCGGTTTGGCAAAGGGTTTTGGTGCAGAGACGTTTGAAGGAGTAGGGACATGTAAAGATAGGCCAAATTGAGTTTTCACTCATGAACTTTGGGAAAGGCCTTTACATTAAAATATTGACTATGGATTGACTATTTACAGGAGTACCTTGTGAACTGGCTCATGTTAAAGCTTAGTAGAGAGGCTTGTGTAATGAATAAAGCATTACTATTAAATTTTACTAGCTTTAACTGTAACCTGCAGTGTTATACACCACAACTAGGTTGGGGGGCGGGGAGGGGTTTGTTGCACAAGCTGACTTTGGGGTTTGCATTGGTGAACAGATCTTTTCAAGATATAAGTTTAATAGAAGGAAAAGCTAGTGGTAACATTCGGATGGCCACTGTCGGAGTTTGACGGAGATATAAGGCAAAAATATTTACACAAAAATTCGTGTCCGTGAGAATGCCGATGTCAAATTGTTTCGGACTAATGGTAGCGTTCTGGGGGTAAAAGAATATATAAAAAGAGTAAATAAACTAGCTTAGATATATGATACAACGCATTAATTAAGTTGGCTGGTTAACTGTTAAGTTAAACGACAGTTTTTGATCTTAGTGGAAATTTTTCATAGTAGTTGTGATCGTTCAAACACAATAAAAAATATCACACTTAAAATGTCTGTATCCACATGTATTTGAGGTTAAGTACCCGAAGGCAGCCCTTCCTAAGGCACAACTAAGCTAGTGTTGTGGGCGTTTTGCCCGAAAAGAATAATGAAAGCAAATTACATACGTACAACGAGTTTTCAATAAAATTTCTTTATGAAGTTCTTGTTTTTTTTTTTTAAATCGGGAACAGGGTAACAGGGTAGGTTAGTAGGTATGCGGTGCTTTTCTGAAAAGTGCGAAATAAAAAATGGCGGCATCGTTGCAATGGTAACCATGGCAATAGAGACAATGCCAAGACTACCTAGACATAAAGGCTTAACGCTCGGTTTCACGTAGCATGCTAGACGCGTCGTCCAACCGTTGCGCTGAACTGAAAACACGAAGAACGAAAAACCCCAATCGTAGCATTGGTTAGTGTTAGCGGGATGCACAAAAACGTGATATCTTCTCATTATTAGATTTACCGGTGTTACAGCGCTAAACGAACATTATTTTACGGTAATAGTGACTATTCTTGAAGTCTTCGGATGATTTACTGCTACGTCAATGGATCGTTTAACACATTTTTAATGAGAATTGAAAACGCCGTAGCGTATGATACAGTACAATACACACGTACCTTGGTTGTTCTTCTGATTGAAATTCATGAAATTAAACCTCCGGAGGCTTTGTTTTGTCGTCGAGTGAACAAAGAGGTACGTAGCATGAAACCATTGTTGTTTATTTGGAGTCAATGCAGTGTTTTAAGTTTAAAATCCGCGTATCGCGTGTCACACGTACCTTTCACAGTTCAGTCCGCATGCTAGAGCAGTTCATTTTTGGGGTGTAAGTAGCGCGACTGGTGGCAGAATCGGTGGCTAACTGGATGACGCGTCGAATTTCTAAAGTTAAGCCTTTAGGTCTAGGTAGCCTTGAAAATACCTGCGGAAATTGACGAAATACTCGTGCGTGGGCAACATCCGAAGTTGAAGAACCTATTCTGTGTTCGATGCAAAATATATACATATAGTTCATTACAATAAATGTAAACCACGGAAGAAGATTCCCTTCGTCGATGAATAATCACCATATGGAAATTACATGGGGATGAGCGGACTAGAAGTAGCTAGCTAGTAACACATTTGCAACGTTATTGAGGGTCAGATTTTACATTGGAAGCAGGTTTGCTGACCTTCCTACACGAGTTAATTTTTATCAGGTAGGTCATTACTGTCCATTTTACCACAATTTAAGCTTTTGTACCGCATTGTTATTTTTCCCCAAGTAGGCTACCTGAAATGTGCCCAACTGTGCTTCAGGATATTAGACACTAACGCTATGGCGTCGCGCTACAATGGTTTACAACCTCGACAATTGAATTGATGTGATATTTGTTGCCTTACTTGGCGCGACACACTAGCGTGTGTCTAGTTACAACTGCCATTCCGAACTGAGATATGAATTTTGTTCCTCCTTATTTTTTAACCGGAACTCGCTAGGTTAAGAAGGTTTTAAAGCACCTGTGCTAGTGACCAGTATCCCAATATGGGGGGAGGGGAGGATGTCCTTTATGAGTTAGTGTTAAACTGTTTAGCGTCTTCCATGCTAAGGTTAGATTGGGGTGCTCGACGTCACAGTTTTAGTTAACCTGTTTATTGTACTACTGTTTTTAACATCAATTTTAAATTGTTTGTTCGCTTTTACAGTTTATTGTTCTTGTTGTCATTATCTATCATATCTAAAACCAAAACTGATAAAAGTGGCAGCCATATTTGCTCTGATATCACTACTTTGATTGGCTGAAACTTGGCGGTTTCTTTCACCCTGTGTGGGTTTTGTTTTAGATCATCCTTAGGAAAAGACTTAATCGTACTAAAAATATCGTTCATGATAAACATCCAATGGATAGGACGAAGGTAGATCCTTGTGGGTCGCCGCCGTTGGCTTCAGTATGCAGACTTACCAATACTATTCTTCTGGCAAAACGGATGTTACTAATAATTTCAAAGAGTGAAGAGGAAAGTTTTATATCTCTAAAATTATACAAAATCTTTGTGTTCTAGATACAGTTAATGGCGTTAGTAATATCTAAAGCAATGGCCAAACAACTGCTGATGCGAGATCGGAATTTATTTTTTATTTTTAGACGATGTCATAAAAGACCTTCCATGCGCTGAGAAAACACAATGCGTGCGCGTCCGAGAACCACTTAATTAACCTTTAACGGCCTATGACGAAAAATAGCAAAGTGGGAGAGCTAACTAATTAGACTGAAAACCAAAGACTTAAGGGAAGCTGGGGAACTTTGGGGTTAAGTTAGGGTTAATAAAGAGGCTTAGTTTAGGTCGGGGGAAAAGAGCCTAACGAAAATTGGGCCTACTAAAGGCCTAAAAGCCAAAATCCCCCTAACTAGGAAACCTAGCTGGGGTTGAGAGAGGACCAGCCGGTTGGCTGGCCCGAAGGCTTTCTGATTTTTCCATGCTGGCCCCCTTGCTTAAATACGTTTTGGTTACCCCTGGCAACCGCGAAATAACCAGGGTATTATGGGTAATGGACGGTTCTATTATGTTCTAGAGGCAGGAACCGGAAACCAAATTATAAGACATAGATAATGTCCACCTATGTAAGAATAGACACCCAAGACTAAGATTGGCCATTGGCCCCAGCAAACATGCAAGTAACAAGATTTGCGACAGCCTAAACAGATTGGGAGGGGGGGCAGTACGTTTGTTACCATTAAGCATATGATTGTTTAGGATGGAGAACAAATCAGTTTTTTTTTTCAAACTAGATAAACTGTTAAATGCTGTAGTGGGCTCTGTACTTGTATTCGTCCATTTTTAAAAAAAAATGACCTTTCCATAGCTGTAGGCTTAAATGATTCTCTGCCCAGAAACATAATGACGAAAATGTTTGTGGTTGCCCCAATCCCTCTGATTCTTGATAAATTCGTATCACTGCTTGACTCCTTTATGTATTCCTCGTGTCTCTATCCAAATTCCGGACAGGTATGGAAGACACGGGTCTAAACCTAAAATGATGATTAATGAATAGTTACAACAAAGTATCCATATCTCAAAAAATTCTTTTAGAACTTTTTTTCAGTCCCTTAGTCCTGTTAGATCTGTGAAACCAGTAATCTCTACCCGAGTTATCGTACGTACTATCCTTTCAAAATCTGATATCCAGGTTGTATCGGCTCATGTAGATGGTCGGTCGAAAAACCGTGATACTAGAGACTCTGATAAAGTAAGTGTTGCCGATGGTCTGGTCAAACCAACTGTGAGTAACCATGGAAAATTCTTGAAAGGAAATATTAATGGAACTCATCCATCGTCGTATATTGGGTTTTTGGATAAGACGAATCTCACATCCTCAAACATATTCTTGAAGAAGATAAATTGCTCATCTGCAGATAAAATATAAAAGCATATCGTTAATAAAAGCTTATCGTTAATATCATCGGTTTCAACTGCACAAACCAACAATTCTATTTTTTGCTAATCAACCATTATTCGAAATATGTTGAATATAAAAAGGAGAAAGTAATAGTTTTAGTTTTGCTGAAGAGAGGACTTCAATCATATATATATACGGCTATCGGCGTGTATGAAAAACAACGACGTTTCGGAAAAGGACATTTTCCGTTATCAGGTTTTTAAAAATTATCTAAAAATTCATGATAAAAATAAGGTTAATCCATCCAAAAATTTCAACATACCCACAACACACGGAATTAAATAAAAACTAAAATCATCACACATTTCCACTCAATAGTGGCAAAATAGGAATCGAAACAAAATTCCCGTCATTCCCTTGCAAGCAAACGGAAAGACCAGTTTTGGTACGAAGTGCAATCGCGCGTAATTATGGGACTTGTCTGTTTTTATTTTTATTAGCACGGCCTATTAGAGTTCGTTTGCGCACGAGAATTTTAAAAAAGTGGACAGGCGGCGGCGGCGGATAGGCCCCAGAATGCAATGCTGCAACATGTGACAATGGGGCAACAAGGCGAGGTGCAGAAGATCGGATTGTAGCTCACTCGAACAAGATGCAACGATTCCCGGTCACGGGGAAAGTAACATTTTCTTAGTAGGCTATCTTCTGTTAGTTTGCTTTGTCGGCCACAGATAGGTTGTCGAGGACCAAAATCAAATGGTCTTGGTTTTTGCTTAAATCTTTCAGTTTTAAACCATAGGGTCCGAAGTCTACAATTTTGTGGCCTTCGGCCTCAAAATTGGGCGGCCGAAATGGCTGAATGACTTATTTATTTCTTCATTGCGGGCGTCGGGAAGCCAGTTGAATTGTTTCCGCGATTGTTTGCCATAATGCTGCATCTGTTGCAACAAGGCACACGCTAGCATAACATAAAGTAACAAGCATGGGACAAAGCTTGGGCGGAACCTGAACAGAAATACGTATTTCTAATGTTCCGTTTTCTCAAACAAAATTGGCTGGACAGCGGACAACACATGATAGACCAGACCGTATAGCAATTACAATAAAATGGAAGCGAAAAAGGCAAACAAATTAACTAAACAAAAAACGGCTTCGCCGTTTAGAAAAAAAGCATTAGAGCTCGTAAAGCATTACTCACAGCTGTAAAGGTACACGAATAAAAACGGATTAGAGTTCACTCGAACGCAGCGAACTATAATTTAAACTCCAATTCTAGGGAACAAGATTGTGACTCGATAGCATCCATGCATACGCATTCATGTACATCAGTAATCAAACAAACAAAACTGTTGGATACTTCACACAAATTATAAATCAACACAAAATACACATATAGCAACTCTGTGTAAACACACTTAAAATATGAAACAACAAACACTGACAATTAAAAAAAAAGACTGCATAACACTTAAGTGCAGACAAACATAAAACACATGCATGCAAAAAAAAATTAAATATTTCAAACAAACTGTGTTTACTTTCTGATTTAACCACTAAGTAAAAACCGTTCTTGTTCCCTGGAATTGGAGTTCAAATTATAGTTCGTTGCGTTCGAGTGTACTATAATCAGTTTTTAGTCATATACCTTTACAGCTGTGAGTATGGGGATACGAGCTCTAATGCTTTTTTTCTAAACGGCGAAGCCGTTTTTTCTTCAGTTATTGGGTTACTGCTTTATGTGCAAATTTGTTAAGCGGAAATTGTTCATTGGCTGGGAAATATTCGTTGAGGTATTTTTTTTTCCTTCAATGACTGGAATAACAAAAGGTAAATATAATTCAAAGAATATATTCCAGTCATTGAAAAATTTCAGTTTATCAAATATACACATAAAGCAGTAAACCCCCCAAAAATACCAAAAATGGTCTTTCCGTTTGCTTGCATGGGAAAGACGTCACGGGGTTTTCGTTTCGCCTCCTATTTTACCATTTTTTAGTGAAAATGTGTGAGATTATAATGTTTTATCTAACCACATTGTTACTGGTGTTATGGTTTCCCGAGTGATATTATAATTGTAACTCTGTGGCTTTGTTCAGAAGGAAACTCAGCAGCCTTGACCATACGAAATATGCGAATAGATTGTAAATCACATTCTTTTAAATTAGTGGCAGCGTGTCAGAAGCGAAAGCCCATCCTTTTGATCTGTTTTGCCTTCTGTTGCCACAAATGTGATTTTTATACTTTAATATGTAATTGTACCAGAAATAAGGGAGCAGGTAACGGCCGCAGTCCACGGCCCATGGCCCCTGGCCCCGTGCATCTGGTTAGAGGGATTCATTGCGGGAAAGCTTTTCAGAGCAGCATGCTTCTCGAAGAGGCAGCTTCGATACCACCTGGTGCCTCTATTATTTCCGCTAGCATGAACGAAAACATGGCTGGTATAATATAATAGAAGTGATCATCAGACAGTGGGGATCATTAGCCGTGGAGAGGGGGGTGTTTTGAGTCACACGATGCGCTGATATTTACGTGGATGGATCAATGAAGCGATCATTGAATTAAACATGGTAGTGGTCATTAGAAAGAGGGGATCATTAGCAGTGGGAAGGGGGGGGCGAGTGTGAGTGTGTTAACTGAGTGAGTGAAGTGAATGAAAATCAGCTTTTGCTAACCGGTGTGCGCAACAATTTGAAGAAACTTAATTCGGACGAACAGGAACATACACATGAGCTGCCAAACCTAAGCGGTGTTGCAAACTGTAGTGCGGGCTTCTGCTAGTACATATATCGTCTTTGTATTCGTATGCTAACAAACAGAAATCTACCTAACACAAATGCTGAATAAACGCCTTTCGCCCTCTATACTCCCCCCCCCCCTCCCTTCCCCCCTCCCCTAACGTGGAACCAAACAGGACCCGAGTTCATTATTTTATTGCTTCAACATTGCTTTCCTACCTTCATCATTAGAGTGACTGTACTAATTAAGATATGAACGACTAATGGTTGCATGTGCTGCAGATTTCTAAAGTTGTTTATGACCTTTTCGTCTTTAAATGTTGAATGGTTGGCGCATTATTTATACATAAAAATGCATAATTTATGAGTAATGTTTAGTTTTTTAACCAATAACTTTGCATCGTTACGACAGGCGAAGGCATTTGAATAACCAAGAGATTACTAAAAAAGCGTTAAATGGATTAAGAAGAACCAATTAATAAAATTAATTGGTTCATTACTCAGAATGATGTCCTTTAATTTTCTGAAGCAGATGTTTAAACGTTCTATAAAAGGAAACGGTTTGAAAACTGCTGCAGACTCTGCACTGCATCCAAGAGCTGAAAGATATCCTAAGGTAAGATTCCTGTAAAATCCAATTTTTTTTTTAATTTCCTTGATCTTTATGTAATCTGAAGCAAACTAATGCACGTATAGAGATGAGTCATCTAAATTCTGAACCTACCTCGACGTCTTAGCAGAAGGGGATGGGAAATCCGGAGATTCGAATAAGGCCCAATAGAATATCCCAAGAAAGCCAAAACACAATCTCTAGTTGCTTTAGAAAGTCGTTGGTATCTTATGCTACACTGAATTTAAGGTCTGGCATGGATGTTGACGTGGTTCCATGCCAGCTGCCGATTAAATAAGCATCCTCAGGAAACCGAGCTCTATCACTAGTTCCTTACCCGATTCCCACAATCGGTTAAGTATTGAACGACACAAAAATTTTTGTAAGATGTTCACACTTGGATACTAGGAATGGTGGCAAATTAAGTACATGTATAATGAATACATTCATATGAGACATGATAGTTTGTGGGGGGGGGGGAAGTGATATGGTTTATTGTAAGCAATCAGTTATATACATAATTAACTGAACAAAAAACAGCTTCGCCGTTTAGTTAGAGCTCGTATCCCCATACTCACAGCCGTGTAGGTACACGAATAAAAACGGATTAGAGTTCACTCGAACGCAACGAACTATAGTTTGAACTCCAATACCAGTAAACACGGACTGTTTTTGATCAATGGTTATGTCAAAAAGAAAGTCTGTTTCGTGTAAGAGGGTATATGTGTATTTTGAGTGCATTTATTGTGAAACAAGCAGAATCTTAGTTAAGGCAGTTTTTTTGCCTGTGTTTGTTTTTGAAGGTCGTTTAAGGTGGTTATTTAGTTCGTCTGAGTAATTACGTGTTAATTTTGTGTATGCATTTTTATCTTTCAATTTTATAGCGTTTTGCTGTATATGGCGTCTATTTTGTGTGAGTGGTTGTAGGTTTACGTTTTGCGAATTGGAGTTCAAATTATAGGTCGTTGCATTCGAGTGAACTCTAATCCGTTTTTATTCGTGTACCTTCACGGCTGAAGTAGGGGGATATTAGCTCTTTTTTTTTTGTTCTGTTAATTTGTTGGCTTTTTTGCTTCCTTTTTATTGTAATTGCTACGGTCTGGTCTATCATGTGTCCACTGTTCACCGATTTTTGTTTTCGAAAAAACGGAACATTAGAAATGCATATTTATGTTCAGGTTCCGCCGAAGGTTTGTCCCATGATTATTATTTGATGGCAAGTCACTATCTCGTGTCTAGATTGAGCATGTGTCATCTCGATGAGTAGTTGATTCTGAATTGTTGCAGTATCATGGCAAACAATCG
>JAHWFP010014499.1:0-32431 GCA_023313725.1 Lithobius niger | reverse complement strand
GCGGACATCAATAGAATAAGGGTGAACGAGATTCCCACTGCGGACACGCACACACCAACAAACAAACAAACAAAACTACGATTTTAGTTTTATAGACTAGGGCAGGACCTCGTATATGGCCAGTTTTTTTTTTTTTATAGTATTGTTGGGATTTCTCGTTTGCATGAAAATACTGTAATTTCCCGTTAACAGTCGCCCCCGCTTTTATTAGATTTAGTTTGATCCAGGGATAAGAACCATTGAGGCCTAGATTCCGTTTGCATGAAAATATTGTGACTGAAAAAAAAAACACGACGTCATCAGTACTGTTGCTCTTTGTTAAAAAGATAGTTCGAATCATTTCATTATATAGACAATTCCGTTTGACAGACACACAAACAAACGAAAGAATTCAGAATAGGAAACAGGCTTTGGGCCTATTGTAGGCGGAGCGAACACATCTTCATTTCTAACCTATATTTAGTTTTTATTGTAATGATTTGTTAATGCGCCTAAAAAATCTAGGTGCGATACTCACTAGGTGCTAAGTTGGGCTCTTTATCTTTAGGTATGATGTACTGCTGCTTTTTGCTGGCATTTTTCTTATTTTAGCTTTTTTCCCTCCAAGTTTAGGCTTAAGCTACTTATGATAGTTATTTTAATAGGCTTTATCTACCGATATCCGGATCTCATCCCTCTTGCAACAATACAAGGATGCAAGACACAACAATGAACGAGGGCTGTTCTCTGCACTCGATTATTTTTTTAACGAAACCCGTGTTACAGGTCCCATTGTGAAATTTAATGTATACTTTCGAAACAGCAAGTTTTTTTCACCATAATAAATACCGAAAACGGGCAATATCGGTAACATTCAAGTATTAAAATTCATTACAATATGACATCCATTGTAAAAATTTAAAGTTGCTTCCGTAAAGCTTTCTTTAATATCTGTAGTTTCGGCGGTTCATTTTTGTTTGCATGTGGAGATAGTTAGTTTCCATATAAAATGTCGGACGCACTGACAAGGGCACCCGCTGAAGAGCAAACCCCCCCCCTCCCAGAAAAAAAGATGGGGAAGGGGGAGGGGCTTTTTGATATTATTTTTGGGTCGTGCATTGTTTTGGCCTAATCGGTGTTACGGATCATCAAAAAGCCCTTTGTTTAAACGTTTTCGATTTCTTTTAATAGATTTTCTTCATTATTCTGTCTACTGAAAAGGAAAGAAGGCAAAGAAAAAGGGGGGGGGGTCATCAGCCCCAATGTAGGAGCGATCTTGCGCACTGACTTCCGACACAACAATTATTTCCAACATTAGGAAATATCTTTCGAATTATCTCCGTCTATCGATAAATCAAACAAATCCTCGAATACCAAATCCGAAGCCGTAATAGAACACTGTACTCAAAAGTAAACTTTTCCCCCCCTCTGCATTGCATTGTTGAACTACTCCGTGCACTACATCATTATTGGAGTCGCGTGCTTCTTCAATTTCAGGCAGAGACGCCGACATCGGTAGATAAATAAGTTATCGCCTGCGGCCCTCGACATTGTTAGTTCTCAGAACTCGGGAATCAGGCGATAACCTATACTTCCTTTACTCCAGCGTTTATTTTCTGTTTAGTTATTTGTAGCCTCTTTTCACAGGCCACACCATCGCCGCCGGCTAACAATAAACGACACATATAGCAACAGCTGTTTGAGCTGCCACCGGCTATAATTGTTACATTGTTTACAGGAAGTGCTGTGCAACGTGTAGTCCATATAGCCTATTAAAAAAAATAGTAATACGGCATTTAACTGCATGCCAAACAATCATCAATTCGATAATTTTTAACAATTATCAAAAGGTTCACAATGCTGCCGCAAGTACAATCTTGACACTTGCACCAACGAAAATGTAGAGACGCACACCTCTGTCACCCAATGCAACAGCGATCTCTATTATATAATCTAAAAGTAATAACCATCACAATTTAGTTTAAAAATGTGTTAGCTTTTATGCCTAGTTCTAGGTTTTAGAACTAATTTTTAGCGTTTTTAGGCCTAATTTTTGCAAGGCGATTTTATTTCGTAAGTAGCAGCTCAGTTGAGTGAGAGGGTTAGGCCTATTCCTTCATGAGACATAGTTTCGGTTTCAAGACTTCACATTCCCTCGGCAACGAGGAATCTTTAAACTGTATTAGAGGCAGGTATATTATTGTTTCGTGCTGTGATATAAGCACGTCGTCTGCTCTAGACTTTCGTTTTATACATACCGCTTCGCGTTGGTACGACGATTTCAGGTTTCATATTCGAGATTCCCATCGCTAGTGTAAACGACAATAATTGTAGTGATGCTGAAGTGAATTTCTCCAAGCATTCTTTTTTCATATGAAACTTATGTTTTGGTTAATGAAATCCTTTTGTTTTTTACGTTTGTGTTTCTTCCTGTAGTGTACAAATGCAAGGATCAGATATTATTATTTCATTGAGTTACGTCGAAAAAATGTATTAGCTAGAACTAGAGAGAAGCAACCAAAATATAATTTACCGTGTTTTCTAAAGTTCAGTTGACTACCACCAGCATGGTGTATGCTTCGTCGGAATTCCTTAACTATTCAGGATTCCGAATTTACAATGGTGAGTGTTAAAAATAAATTCGAAAAAAAATTAGTAATTTCTTCCGTAATTATTGTTCGATTTATGTCAAATTTTGTCTCGGCAATACGTTTGGGGGGTATAAAGGGTTGTACCAAATTTCTTTCCAAACCGACCTTTCATTTGAGCTCCACCCAGACTGCTAAAGTACAACGTACGGACCAACCAACCAACAAAACCAACATTTTGCAATTTGGTGTCTGTTATGCGCTACGCTTCGCTCATTTCGCTCGCTCGCTCCGCCAATTATCAAGCTTCCCACTGCGACTTCAATAGTGATAGGTTTAGGAAACTCGGTAATCTGGCGACACACACAGAAACAAACCAACAAACAAACAAATCTTACGATATTAGTGATATAGATTATTAATACCTACCCCCTGCTACGATTTCTTTTATTCTCAATTTCCTTCCATAACCGTTTTGGTCACCGATAAAATTGTGATGATTTAAGATTTTTTTTTTCTGTTAGTAAACATGAGAATTTAAGACGCCTATCCTTACCTTATGACGTCGCCATACTTTTTGCTCAGATTCAAAAATGTTATTTCTGCAGGTTTTGTCCCCATAAATGGCATATATCCAATAAAAGGTAGACCTCGTGGCCCGGGAGGCAAACCTCTGTCATGGAAAAATTTCCAAGTAAGGTAGGCAACAGTGGCAAAAAGCAACACCCATGTTGCTTCGGCTAAAGCGAAGAGCGCCCTAAATAGCAAAACAATCATTTTAAGCAAAGGCACAAACTAAAATCATAAATTGCTTTTAACTACGGTGTTGGCACAGCGACTAAAAAACTGATAGATTACGTATCCAAGCCATATATTAGACGGACGGTCTTGTTATCAGTAAGGGCGAAAGCGTTTGGTGTCTGATTACGCAATGATGACACAGTCAGAAATAAAGAACCAAGATGCAAAAAGGCTGCATCAGTAATTCAACGTGTTGTTTGGTACAGAATACTGGGAGGAGGATAGAAATGTGCGATTGACTTGAAACTACAGGAAACTACTACCAATTCTGAAGGCATAGTGCAGTTAAAAGAATATATATTGCACAATATATATATTTTTTTTTTAAATCATCTCATAACTTTTGATACTAGAATACAGCAAATGAACGATCGTGCTATCACGTAAGGGACGGCCAGATGAGTTATCATCTGACGCTATTATTTTTGTTACAAAAAAAACCTCAAAGTTCAGTTGCTTTACAGCTACACGGACCTTCGTTCTTTTTCATCAGGCTTTTAGACTTTTTGATCTACGATCCCGTTACTTTGCAGTAAAATTAGCATTAAATTTGGTGGGGGCGAGGTGGGGTGGAATAATACGCACCGAGGGTACGTAAGGTTGATTTCCTTCAATTTATTTACTATTTTTAGGTGTATTAACAAACGATAAAATAACAACACGAAAATGCAACACCATAATTTCGTGCAGCCAGTTTTTATATAAACTTAGCTGATTAATTTTTTTTGTGTGTATAAAGATTATTTATAACATTCAAGTAAAAAAAAAAAAATCGCCATGCCCCCTCCATGCGCGCCAGTCTTATAAGCAATTCAGTGTTTCTTATGGCTAAACAAACGACTCTCGGCCAGGGTAGCGTGAGAGGCTAGCATGCTCCTTCAGCGGCAATGTTTCTGTTATGCAAATTAACATTAAGATTAAATTTCGTTTTAATTAATATACATAGTCTGAGCAATGACGTCACAAAGCCGAAGGATGCTGACCGTTTCCTGGTATAGCCTCTAACCATCCCTCGACTCACATTTTCCCGAAGTTGAAAATGTAGGCCACCGTCATTATTTCTAACTCTTTTTGCCCAAAAGCAAACTTTTTAGTATTAAAAAAAACGCCTAAGCGTATAAAATACGGATGTAAGCCTTAAAAAACTTAAAGCCCTAAAGGAACAGATATTAGAAAAAGACATGTAAGCCATCAGCGTCGCACTAATACGTGTAAAAGAATCTCCAGCGACCCAAAAAACAAGCAAGTATTTAATTATTTTCTGATTTTACATTTATTATTTTTTTTATCCGACGCTGATGCCCCTTTGAGTGACATCCAGCCCGGTCTCAATAATTGCCCAATGCAAAACGCATTGTTGTTTCGAAAGCCCACACTTCATTTCCGAAGGCGGAAAAGCCCAGCGCATTCACATTTACGAATAATGCCCGTACTTGTTAATAGCTTCATAAATCATTATGGCATTACAGATGACTTTCCATTAAAGAGTAAATTACAGTTTTATGCTGAACAGGGCTCAATTGACAAGAATAATTTCCGTCACTGACTCATTCGTATATGCGAATCTATGTTTCTGCCACCGGGACTACGCAGATTTTGCTCACTTCCCCTCCCCCCCCCCCCCCCAAAAAAAGTGCTTTCATGGGCTTTTTTTCAGGAAAATCTTTTCAGGAAAAATACAGAGACCTACGATTCAGGTCTGAACGTAAAGTGGGTGGGTGGCATAATAAGGTGGCACCGCATATAGTTTACAAGTGCCGGCATCCGTTTGTCAAAATGAATATTTTCTTTACCCCCTGCTACTAGAAAACGTACGTACGACCACTTTATTGCTAAGGTGTGTAAATTATTTTTCTTGTTTTGTGAAATGTATAGCACCATAAAGGAAAGTGCATTGGAGAAAACATCGAATAATAGATTTTTTCAAAAATTTGTCGCCTCATTCTTGTCATTCTTGTCCCTTGCAGTCCTCCCCCTCCCCCCCTGGCGGTATTTATGTCTTGTCTTCCAGTCGGTACGTGTACTTTAGAATAATACTACAACTAGCTTACTAATGCAAGGTAAAATTCCGCCCCCACCACGAAAAACAAGTTTATTTATGCAGTATACGAAAGCCCAAATCTTTAAACCATGCACCCTCCCTATTTTCCCACCCGCCCATCTTATTTTCGGCGTATTCTGAACGTAGGCTATCCTGCATGTTTCCTGAAACGGTTTTCCTGAAAAAAAAGCCGATGAAAGCATTTTATTTTTGGTGGGATGGGGGGGGCGGGCATCTGCATAGTCCTACGTGGCCGAAATATAAATCCCCCTCTGCCAATGAACAAGTGACGCAAATTCATCTTGTCAATTGCTTCTTGTTCGCTATAAACTTGTAATTTATCCTTTATTGGAAGTAAACTGTAATACCATAATAATTTCTGAAGGTGTTAAAAAGTGTGTGTTAATGACCACGGTATTCCCGTCTTGGATGAACGTTAGGGCCAGGGTAGATTAAATAGGTAGTGCCGCTCTTTCTCTCACAACGGTAAACATTTGATCCGAAAGAAGTACTTGCTTTCAGAGATTTACCGCCAGAAGGCGCTGTCGCCAAGTAACGGAAGCGCAAAGCATCATGGGGTTCAGAACTATTTAGCGCCACTAAAACAAATTGATAACGGTAAGAATACGAAATTAGTCGTTTAAAATATACCATAATTCATATTAGGACATTAAAACCATTTTAAGAAAGATCAGAACTGGCTGATCGTTTTACTTTTTTAAATCCAACATTCAATTTTTAAACGGGTTGTCGTTACGAGTGGAGCTAACTTTAACCCATGGTTTTGTGTTCCGAGAACGCCCGACGAGCGTGCGCTTCGCCCGTTCAGGCTGAAGCTGCATCCGTAGTTTATGTTTATTGTAACGATCTATATACAGTTTGAAATGAAAGGAGAATAAGTTTTTCAACTTCGGATGTTGCTCACGCACGAGATTTTCGTCTATTTCCGCAGGTATTGTCGCTATTACAATGGTTACCACGGCAACGACGCTGCCATCTTTTATTTCAAGTTTCGCCTCCTACCCGGACCAGACAAGTGCTGCCTTCTGGTGCCGTTGGTGGAAGCAGGTCTTTTTTAGCCCCTGTTTTCAGAAAGCGTCACTACATACTTAACCTACCCTGGTTAGGGCATTCGTAACTACCGTGCGTTTTTTTCATTGCTGGTCGATTGTTGCTACCGGGCTTGAAATCACTCAAAAAAGCAGTAGGCTTCGGCAAAAAAAAAATGTAAAATCGAAAAGACATCACATACCGAATGTGACTTTCTGTGTTGTAAATGATGACTCATAATTATAGGCCTAATTCGTATCCGTTTTCGTTTACTGGAATGTAAAATTTAACTGCACTCATTGATGCAGTAAGGGCTCGGTATTCATAAACTCGTTTGTAGAGGCTGCCCCTAACCTTCACTGCATGGCAGTTAAAACTTTCAGGGAAGATATTGTTGCTATTTTGTTTTCCTCATAACTATTGCAATTATGATCCGATTTTTAGTCTGTTTTCGTAGTTTGTCATGTTTCATGCTCACGTACAACTTTGTAATTCACTTATGTGCTGTATCTTGTGCCGTTTGGAAGATAAAATGTGGATGACCTTGAATGTTGTTTTCAAGGTCATTAGAAATGTCTTCATTGGCTTCGCCATATGACTTACATTATAGATATGTCTTCAGAATTAACATACGACCAATATAACGGCAGTTATTTACGTGTGACCAGACTTTTGACTCACCCTGGTATTGAGCGTATGGCCCGTAGCGCATTTAGAATTTTGCCGCCGAGGGAAGAAACACAAACTGCTCCCCCTCCCCCCCCCAGCCCAAAAAAGAAATTTTGCGTACAAAAGTTCTCAACATTCTTTTTTTTGGGAGGGGGGGGGAGACGGCAACACGAAGCTATTTTCCATTAACGCACAACAGCTTTTTAGTTTTATGACTGTTGAATTAGATTTGTATTTTATTTGTTTGAACAATAAAAGGAAAATAATAATTATAGCCTACAAACTGTAGGCCTCAGCCCTTACCAACAAAAGATCCTTACAGCATGCCATCTAACCAAGCAGAAGATGGGAAAAAAGTCGCAACACACACCCCGGATGTTGTGAGGATTGTTGCGCTTCATTCAAGATTGAAAGGGTGACTAGCCTCACCCTTACTATACTGCATGACACCTATGTAGCGCGAAAAGTATGGACCGTCCTGTAAATGCTTATCACTTAAAACCAAAACTGATGTAAACTGATGATGTATCTTTAAATTAGATAGCTTGAAAGGCATTATAGCGTTCCCATTACCTTTGGAGGTTTGACGTGCTTTGTGCAGAAGCCACAGTGCCAAAAGGCAAGAAGAAAACATTTTGCTAGGTACTTCCATTTGCAAATTCCGACGATCTTTTGCATGCCACAATAAAAAAGAGCACGAGTTTGTGTTAACCATCAGGCAACCATGCATCCAACGCTTTTTGGCAAGCCTCGTGGGATGGACAGGACGGCAATAAATTACGAGCTATTAAAGGCACTGTTGAGGAATGGCACTCGGCGTGTCGCCGCAGTCGCCGTGAGGAGGTGGTGTTGGCCCGTTTGCGCATTGGTCACACTCGACTTACTCACTGTTTCCTTTTGCGGGGGGTTGACCCTCCTGAATGTTATTGGTGTCGGCGGCCACTTACGGTCCGGCACTTCCTTGTTGATTGTTGCCATCTTGATGGTTTTCGTCGTAATTTCCATCTTCCGCATGACATTGGGCGTCAATTGGGCGATAAGTCTGTCCTCCTGTCCGGTGTTTTTCAATTTTTGCAGGAGGTACAGATGTATGACAAGATTTAGGTTAGGGGTTTGAATAATATCTCTGTAATGTGTGGTGCAGTGGCAACCCGGACCACTGCACTGTGACTGAGGTTGGCGCTAATGACCAAGCTGTCGACGCGCCATTAAGCCTCATTCCCCTCCCCCCCTTGCATCCATATCCTGTATTGGATGTATCCGTAATGCTAATAATTCCAATAACAGATAATACCTGCCGTGTTTTAACAATAATTTTTATTACGATAACATTATTAATAATAACAATTATAATGAATACAACAATAATTTCGTTCAATTAATATCTTAATGAAAAAACAATGAACAATTGATTAAGTTATAATTGACTTGTTATATAAATAATAGGCAAAGACGAAATGGATTAGTTTAGGCTCAGATTATTGTGTAGTTTAAGAAATTCAGCCAGCCTATACAGTATTAATAATTTAACAACACTTGCTTTTCAATGCAGGTAACGTTCTATAAATAACAAAGCAAATTTTTCAGAATCTTGAGATGATCCACAGTCATGCCACTTAACGTAAATAACAATTACGCAAGAAATCGTCTAGTAGTTTTACGTCAGTTCCAATTCAGTTGCGAAACAGAATATCCTTTTCTTTGTATGGCACATATTTCGTATGGTTTCGGTTTGCGGCCGTTGGTTGAGTCAATATCAACCTTAGCCGTTTTTCCTGTTGGTGGTCGAAGGTCAAAGCGCTGCAGAGTTCCAGCGAAATACAAAAATTCTTCCATTCGGGCAAGTGACTCTCCCAAACAAGCTCGTTTACCTGAAATAAAAAATCGGAAAATTGAGGCAGCAAGAAAGGCGCATACATACTATCTAAATCTGCACACATCTTTCATTAAAGACAAAATTCACAGAATTAAAAAAGAGGAACTTTGCAAAAACATTTTGCGATCTATAGTCACCCTTTGCGTAAATTCTTTGGAATCACGTTGTCCACATGTAAGGACAGATTATAACAGGATGGGAGGGTGAATACGTGTAACCTGGCACACTACGAACTGCGTACTAAGTAATCACATCCTAAACAAAGCAAGTAATAACACCCTATTGGTCAGCGTAATCATCTCCAACTTAAGTGAATGCCCATTCGAATCCGACACCCCACCAATGGTACTTATGAGAAAACGTACCCACCTCACTCCCAGCATCCGCTGTACAGGAAATACCTCAAGGTAGGGTTAGTCCGTAGTTGGTCCCCAGGCACAGCACGAAATTCGTGATGAGTCCCTGGGGTCCAGGAGTAACGCAAGCAAGAATAACCAAGTGGTCCAAGTCCTCAACTGCAAATGAAGTGAATGACGGATCGAACCACGCGACTGAGCAGAGTTAACAATTATGTGACTTTGAAAATTAAGTCCTTCTGCAGTCGAATAACAATGTCCAAAGATCTGACGAGGTTACACTTGTGTTTCTTGGCCTATAGCATAACCTCCTTAGAGTCGGCATCCTCTGCAGGGATAATTTTACAAGATAGGGTTTAAAGTTAATCCCCAGGTGCATCACGAGCTTTGATGGGTTATCTGGCGATGCTGACTGCTGAGCAGAGCGAGCAAGAACAGCATAGTAGGACATCCTTGTTTCCAACCCAAGTGAATGCTCGTTCTAATCCCTCTATTGACTTGTTACATTAGGGACTTTAAAAACAGAAAATAAGAGTCACGTGGGTCTGAGGTGGTCACATTAATGCGTGACTGAAAGTACCAAATTCTCGTATTGAATGGGCAGCACTGACGTGCTCTGAGATCCAAGGACGCTGTGTTAAAGTGGGGAGGTGGGTGAGCAGCATTTACGCTACTTGTGTCAGTACGTTACCAATTCGTAGTCACTTTGCCTAGCAGTGTTAACAGTATGTCATGTGAATTCAGTGTGTCATTCTTGCTACTAAAGTGATGGTTGTTTACTTACACTTGCTTCACCTTGGTTAGCACTTACTAACACGATCATGCAAACATTTGCCAATCTAATCTTTGGCCTTTTTTATAGGGTAGGGCAAACGAGGCACTGGCAGTTGTGCTCGAAAAACCATATTTTTTTTTTACTTTCAGTAGTCGCCATTAAAGCAGACTTTTGCATATTAGGAGAACCTCCTGTCTTTAAACAGAAATCCTAGCTACTGTGAAAATAATATGTTGTTTATATCAGAGCTAAGACAATGCATGATCTAAGGTTACGGTAATCAGTTTTTTTTAAATTTAGCTGCCCTTGGATGCCTGCAACAATTAAACTCCAGTTTAAACACTGTTGCTTGAAAACTTTACAAGTCTTATGTTTATGAAAGTCTTTGATAAATAAAAAGCCAGTGCTTGGCTCTTGAAAGTCATTGCTTTTATTGACACAGGCGTATGAAATATACTAGCCCCGACTAAAACCATGCTGACAATATTTGAGATAGTGGCTTACACAGTTTCAAATTTGAATTATTTCCGTCATAATGACGAACTCTTTGACTGCAAGTAATCTGTGACGTGTTTTGTACATGTTAACAACTTTAGGATGCATTCCTACTATTTTTCACGTATTTAGTTGTATCACGTCCTGTAATTGCTCTTGGCCCCGTACTTTAATACTGTTTAATAGAAAAAGACATTTTCCCACGTGTCCTTCATTATTAGTCTGTAAGCTGCTTGATCAAAGTGTTCCATTTTAGTAAATATGCATATCCTTCAAGGTGGTTTAAACGCCAACCGAACCCTGAACCTCAGTGAGAATATTTAGTCAATATTTCACACCACTATTAGGGCGAGTTTATGCAACGAGACCTTCTCGCTCGCCGAACGCAATTTGCTAAGCAACGGTTATTTATTTACGATTAATTTCCCGATTCTGCTAAATGAATAGGCAACAAATTATATGTATATATATAAATAACAACACGGATAAAGAACAAAGTGCAACAGTCATTTTAAACATTGGCACAACATTGTTACAACATTGTTGCCATTGCACGTGCGCGCTATTTCCAAAATTTGCTATTTGCTAAAAAAAAACAGCTTCTAGCAGTGATCAAACGACGGCAGAATAAATAGCTAATCGCAGCGAGAATTCAAAATCCAACATAGCGCCCATTTCGGAGTTGTCGAATCGGAGACAACTCATCGAATACCAACATTCATAAATCAGTCTGTCGTCTTGTACTGCAGTAAATATTGTTTTCTAGTTGTCATAAATCGACGCTGTCATGTTGTACGCTTCCTACGTCGTGTCGCGAGGCACAAGGAGGAGATTTGCGTCCTCGTGTTGCCATGGTTACTACGTATAGACAACCTGAAAGCCACATTCTTCGGTAAAGATGAGAAGCAGCCAGCAGATTTAGTATTAACAAAGTGAAATCTAGTAAGCGAGAAATTTGTCGTTGCGTAAACGAGCCCTCATAATGGCAAGGGGAATGTATCATCTCCATTTTCCAAATTAACAGCGATAGTTATCCAATCTTTTAAGCTTTGTGATTTTACAAATGTGGCACAGTTCAACTGGCACTAGAAAGTCCTTGAAATTAGTTACGATAAAATCATACTAACCCTGAGTTTGGCCCTTGGCAATGTGCAACTTTCTTTAGTGTACTAAGGGGGGGGGGATGAGGCTTAATGGCGCGTCGACAGCTTGGTCATTAGCACCAACCTCAGTCACAGTGCAGTGGTCCGGGTTGCCACTGCACCACACATTACAGAGATATTTTTCAAACCCCTAACCTAAATCTTGTCATACATCTGTACCTCCTGCAAAAATTGAAAAACACCGGACAGAAGGACAGACTTATCGCCCAATTGACGCACAATGTCATGTCAGTGTACTAAGGTCAAAGCACCCATTGAAGTATGCACTGTTGGTCGTAATTTTGATTTTGTTTGTGTTAGCACAGAGTCTTACCGATTCCAAAGGCCAAGAGGTGCTCAGATGATTGCAGCTTTCCCTCCTTATTGATGAACCTTTCTGGCTTGAATAGTTCTGGATGATCCCACAGTTTTGGATCAAAGTGCACAGCCCACAAGTTGGTAAGTACAATTGCCCGTTTGGGTATTCTATATCCGTAGAGTTCAGCTTCTTCAATGTTGCTAGAAAATACACAAATAGTTAAGTACGGACGATATATTTTATGGATATTGCTTGTTTATTAAATAATCGCTGAAAAAAAAATTATCTAACATCAGAAGAAATAAATAAAAGAGCATAACCCCCAATCGCGCCTACGCAATAATCAAACATTTAATTTCCATACACTTTGTCGTAATCTGTGACCAAGATTCTAACCAGTAAACCAGATCCTCCACTGATACGTCCGCCTTTATTCGTACGTCCATGCTCAGGCTAGATTTTTATAACATGTAACAAAAAGGGCTACACATTATCTCAGAACTAATTTTGCTTTATCACATCACATTGGTAATGCAAAAACACCAATTCCTTTGATTCTAGCCACAAATGTTGTGTGATATAAAAATGCAAATCAGAAGGTGCATATTTGTTCGGAAATGTTAGCTTGTGTACATTTTTATATCTGACAACCTTTTGTGGCAATGTGTCCTTTGTGGCATTAGGTCCATATACACGGCATGGCACTTTTATCATTTCGAACGTTTTTGTGTAGGTTTTATTTTATAACGTAACTCTACGGAATTGGGCTCAACTTACACATTTTTATGCAGCACAGTATCGCTTATTTGCTAGTATCTGCGAAAATACAAAATTTATTTTGACGATGTTGGCTGTAAATACTGGTGGAAAATATTAATCATTTTAAAGATATTAACAGTTTAGTGTAAGTCGTAAACTGCATAAAGAGAAGAAGAAGCAAGGAACGTAAGACAAATTCTAAACATGAGTATTTTTAGGGGCTCCTTACCACATGATTGATGGGATTTTATTTTTCTAGTTGCATGATGTCTTTAGAATGGCCAAACTACACCAAACGAAACATAAAACTTAAACATTGTATGGATTCTATTTATTTTTAGCTATTTTCTTTCAGCTTTATTAGCTGTGTTGGGGAAAGTACTCTGGTAAAGTATTCTTGCTAGATCAATAGGAAATTTCTATACCAGTTGAGAGAACTGGGATCGTCTTGGCAACAGGTTTTACCGGTAGGGCTTTGCTCATTACATGTCACAAGAATGCCATCAGATCGAAACCCATCAACAGAAATAGTGTGGTGGTTACCCCATCTGAAATAAGATCGATGATCCTCAGCCAGATCTCAGTCACCCAACTCTAAATCATAGTCTGGTGTCACGCCTGGGTAGAAAAGAGATTCCTGGCTGCCAAAATCAGGCCTGATCATATTCTACGGAATTTTCATTTATTTAGAGACCAATTTCCGTTTCACACGTGACTCTTTTTTTACGTAACTTTTACATGACTAACAACCATTTCCCTGAATTAATATAGCCTATGAGAAAATAATCACAACCCTCGAATGTATCGTCCACTAATTCACCAAGCATTGCTTTCAACTGTATGTCTTTTTCACACAGGAAGACTTCACCGCATTGGTCTTAATACTCTCGGAACTGAATAAACATAAATCGCTGTAAATAATACAAAGGTAAACTGAAAGTAGGCCTATACAAAAAATCATACACTAAATTGATTTACGCTGATGGCGTATTTCCAATTTACTCTAATACTCACCGCACTACGTAATTATGATACTTGTCTACCAGATTCCGAATGGCTGTAATGGTCTTGTACATAATTCATATCTATTTTTCCAACTTTCCTACACCCAAAGCACAAGTGTGCATCCAAAGTCCAGCCACTTCATTACAAAACCTACTCCATAAAAGGTATATACTCTCAGAGAATCGTCAGCAAGTGCAACTTATACCACACGCCATGGCTGTTTGCTGTGACGTGCATATCACGTCACTGGGCTAGTCCAATCAGACGGCCAAACATCTGTTGTTCTCGTTCGTCATTGGCTAATTCATGGTGACGTCACGGCAAACAGCCATTGCGCATGGTTTAGACTATATTGTACTATATTCCTCCTCTTCTGAATAGAATTTAAAGATAGTCTGCTCCTTCACTGTGTGACTGTTCTTGTAGGTAACATGACCTTTGTAGTAATTTATAAGTTATTGCAATGGTGCAAACAAATTTAAATGGAATTTAAAACCTAAACATTGCTGACAACCTTCACTGGCAACCATTATGTTACTGATGTTTTCCCGGTAGCTTTTTGAATGGCAGCCTTTCTCTTGGATGCCAAGTGACAGATCATCGTACATTCAAAATAATACTTACGTGTGGGGCAGATTTATTGGATTAATTGATCCAAATCTCATCGTTTCTAAAAGAACAGCTTCCGTGTAAGGCATTCGACTTCGGTCGTTGATGGAAGGGCTTCTTTCCATGCCGACGACTTCATCAATTTCATCTTGAACTTTCGTCTGGATTTCCGGAAAAATCATCATCATGAGATAGGCCCATCGAAGAACCGTTGTTACGGTCTCTGCTCCAGCAATGAATAGGGTAAACAGCGTAGCAATTATTTCTTTGTCTGAAACGTATTAAAATAACTGAAAGTGAATTAATAAATATTTGTTTCAACCAAAATATCCTGTAATAAAAATAAATATGAATAAGGCGAATGGATGCATTTTATTTCGATTCTCAACTAGCAGGCATTTTGAACCACTTAGAAGGCATTTTTTGCCAGAGGCTAAGCACTGCCTTAAATGGTTAACTGAACTCTTCTTTTCCGATTTGGTTTTTAGTTATTTATTATTATTATTATTAAAATTATTATTATTATTATTATTATTATTCCAACATGGCTGCCGTGTGGACGTAGCACAAATCTCGAGCAAATCAACTGAAGTATTGAGAGGGAAAGACAGAAGAAGTAAGCCAGTAAATGAATATATGGACTTATAAGACAACAGAGAAGAAAGTGACAAAATTTGGTAAGACAAAATCGTGCTAAACAGTGCAAAAACAGTTACTGAAATTGAGGCATGAAAAATTCGAGTGTGTTCGTTTTGCATTCGAAAATGAAAAAGTTAGCAAAAAGTTCAAAAAGTGTTACACCGGACTAAAACTAAGTAACCTGAAATAAAACTAAAAATAAAGAAATGTCCAGATGTCAAGGAAATTGTGAAGGGAAGCTGGGAAACCAAGGAGATTGGGTAACATGTGGACAATGCAAGCTAAAATATTGTTACAAATGTGCAGGACTCAAACAAAATACTTGGAAGACCATGAATGATGAAAAAAAAATTCATGGAAGTGCAAACAAAAATGCAGACAGCTTAGAACACAATCAGAGACAAATGAAGATGGAGAAACTGAAGGAACTGAAAAGACTGAAGACGGAAATTTAAACCTAGAAGACGATGATGTTGATAACATTGAAGAAACTGAACAAACAAAAAAGGAATATAGACAAAGAATGGAAACAAAACTGGATCTTCTCATTATGAAAACTGACAAGCAAAGTGCACAGATAACAGAATTCAAGAAAACAATTGAAGAGATCAAAACAACAATAGAATACTTAAGTGAAGGACATAAAGACCTAAAGAGTGAAAACTTAGAACTGAAAAACAGAATATGTGAACTAGAAACAAGAATGCAAGAAATAGAAAATAAAGAAGTGAACTACAAGGTGATAGAAAAAAAAGTAAGTGAAATGCAAAGAAGTACAACAGAACGAGAACAATACGACAGAAATAGAAATTTGGAAATCTGCCAGCTGGACTGGCTTGAAAATGAAAAAATAGAGCAGGTAATAGAAAATTTGGCGAGAAACTTTAACATTCCTTTCAGTCATGATGAGATAGAAGTCGCTCACAGAATACCAAACAAAAACAAAGAAAAACCAAGCACACTAATTATTCAATTCAAACACAGAGAAAGTCGAAATAGGTGGTTGGAGCAAAAAAGAAGAATAGTAACCAATGACAATATGTATAGAAATGGAAATAGAAAAAGAATTTACCTAAATGAAAATATGACTCCGCACACAAAAATGCTCTTCTGGAAAACAAAAAATTTTGCAGCACAAAATGATTATAAGTATGTGTGGTTTAAAAACGGAAAGATCATGATGAGGAAAAACTCTGATGTAAGGGAAGTGAAAATAGTAAGTGATGAAGATGATCTAGTAGAAAACGTGGTTGTTTCGAGTTCATAAATTATGTTTTTGGTAAAAAGGAAGAAGCAAGTATGCAAATTGAAGATGATGTAAAAAATTTTGAGAATTTGAAATTAGTACATGGAAACATAAGATCCTTAAGGAAAAATTGGGATAATTTTTTACATTGGTATCTAAACTCAGAGGTTGATTGGGATGTCATTATTTTAACAGAAATAAATATAAAGAAGGATGAAGTTGAGTATTACAATATTAAGGGATATGAAAAAATGGCGATTACAAGAGAAAATACAACAAGAGGTGGCGGATTGATTGTATTCTTGAAAACAAATTTTGATAAAGTGTATAATATTATTGACCAAGACGAGAATTGCATTTTAGAAATTGAAATGTGTGATAAAATGAAAAAATTTTATGAAATGCAAATTGTAGTAATTTACAGAAAACCAACTTCAAATAAGAAAATTTTTGCTCAGATGTTGAAATCAATATTACAGAAAAATAGAAAGAAAAGCGTACACCAGATAATTGTTGGTGATATAAATATTGACATTCTAGACACGCAAGAGAATTTTGAGGATTGTTATGATCAATTGTCAATTGATTATTATGAAAATATGTTGGCTGAATGTGGATTAACTTGTAAAGTAAACTCACCTACTAGAGAGGAGATAATTTTAAAAGATGGTAAACCCTATCTTCAAAAATCATGTATTGATCATTTGTATATAAATAGTCAATTTGGTGAATCTAGAGGAGGTGTATTAACAGAAAAACTATCTGATCATTACCTAACTATGTGCTGGATTTGGACAAATACTCAAAATATACAAAAGAAAAATGACGGCTTTAATACTAATAAAGAATCTTGTTTAAGAATTAATAATGAACAAATTGTAAAGGAACTAAATATGATAAATTGGAAGGTTTTGGATGGGATAGAAGAACCTGAAAAGATATATAATGAAATTATAAACACTTTTCATAAAATTTACACAGAAAATACCATTAAACAAACAAGGGCTACATTAACTAAAAAATATAAAAAACAAAAAAGAAAAGAATGGATTACAGATGATCTAATTATGAAAATTGAAAAAAAAAACAAAATGTGGAAAGAATTAAAGAAAGGAGAAAATGGTAATGTTGAACTTTGGGAAAATTATAAAAAAGAAAAAAATGAAATTAATAAAAAATTAAAAGAATGTAAGAAACAGTATTTTGAGAAGAAGTTAAAGAACTTGCAAAAAACTAAAAACACAATATGGGATGTTGTAAATGAACTAACTGGAAAGGAAAATAAAAAACAAATTGATGATGATATTTTAAAAACATTTACTGATAAAAGTTTAGAAAAAACTATTAATGAATTTAATATTAATTTCTCAAACCAAATAACTGAATTTAAGTTAACTGATAAAATTGAGCATGAAGTTTATAAACAAGGCGATTATTCAAAAAAGACAACAGGTGATAGAGCTAAAAATAAAAAAATCTGTAAAACAGACAATGTATTTAGAAAATGCGACTGATATGGAAATAGTAAATATTATAATGGAATTAAACAATACAAAGGCAACAGGATTAGACAAATTACAAACGGATCATATAAAAAAAACCAAAGAAAATACAGCTAAAGCTATTTGTAAATTATTAAATGCAATGATCGAATGTGAAGTTTGGCCGGAACAGCTAAAAATTCAAATTATTAGACCGGTTTTTAAAAAAGGAAATAGACAAGACTTAAATAACTACAGACCTATAGCACTACTATCTATAATTGATAAAATACTAGAAAAATTTTTTGTTAATAAAATATGTGTTTTTTTTGGAAAAATGTAAAAGTCTAACAACATCACAGTTTGGTTATAGAAAAAATATGGGTACTACTGATCTGTTATCTGAAATGAACGACGTAATAACGACAGGACTTAACGAAAGAAAATATATAGGTATTATTCTAATTGATTTAAAAAAAGCTTTTGATACGTTTGATATGAACATACTATTACAAAAATGTTACAACCTAGGTTTAAGAGGAAAAATACATAATATTATAAAAAGCTATTTGCAGGACAGAAAAACAATAGTGCAAGTGAAGGGACAAAATAGTCTTCCGACTACAATTAAATACGGTGTACCACAAGGTTCTGTACTGGGACCTCTTCTATACTTAATTTTTACAAATGACATTGTTGAAAACTTGGAAAATACAAAAACTTTCATGTTTGCTGACGATACAGCTTTAATATCAATAAATAAAAATTATGAAGATATGATGAATAATTTACAGCATGATTTTAATTTAATTAATGATTATTATATTGAGAATGAATTATTTATTAGTAAAGAGAAAACCTTGCAAATGGACATTACAGTACCAAAAATGAAAATTAAAAATAGTAAATGGATTATTAAACATTATGGAAACTGCAAAAACTTATATTCTGATGGAAACAATTATACTTGTAGTGATAGGTGTGTTAAACTAGAAAAACAACAAACGATGAAATATTTGGGAGTAGAAATTGATGTAAACTGGTCGTTTAAAAAGCATATAAAAGAGTTGATAAAAAAACTTAGAAAATTAACTCCAAGATTATACAAACTGAGAGAAATCTTAAATAAGAAACAAAAAAATATTATTTATGATGCTTGGATAGCTAGTATTATCAGATATGGAATTGAAATATATGGACAAACAACAGATTACTTAATTCAAAGATTACAAAAAACACAGAATAAGCTAATAAAGATTCTGTTTGGAGAAACAAATTTGAAAAAAAAACCAGAAACTCTCTTTAAGGAAAATAAAGTTATGAAGATAAAAGATCTAAAAATTTTTTTTATTTTGACAAAGTATTTTCTTAATAATAAACACAAAGTTCTAATAAGTTATAAAAGTGAATCCAGAGCAGGAAAAAACAGTTATAAATTGCCAATGTGTAAAAATAATTATGGAAAAAGAAAAAGGGATTACTTTATACCAGACTTGTTTAATGGAGTACCAAAGGAAATGATGAAGTGTATGAATAAGGGTGAATTAAAAAAAAAATGCAAACTTATATACTGAAAAATAGAAATTAGCATACATATATATTAAGAAGAAAGATTATTGAATTATTAAAGTAAAAATGAATGTGAATTGTTATGAATACATGTGCAGTCGTTGTTGTGATAATGATAATTTTATGGTTGTTAAGACTGATGATTTACGAAACTCACACAAGCTTTTGAATTAAGGCTTCGAGGGTTACAGTAATACTGTAATTATATGAAATAAACTTATTATTATTATTATTATTAATATTTTAACTTTAATCTCTTTATTATCTATTATTGATAAAATAATCGAAATATTCTTTTTTTTTAAATAACTGAATACATTGAAAAGTTTAAATTATTAAACAACATTCAATTTGGATACATTAAAAACAAAGGTACATCTGATCTATTAATAGAATTAAATGAAACAATAACAAAGGCTCTAAATGAAAAATAAATATATATACAGGTGCTGTCTTAATTGACTTGCAAAAAGCGTTTGACTCTTTTGATCCAAAAATACTATTGAAGAATATTGCATTCACGTTAAATAGCATTCAAAAGGCCCTAGGCCTTGTCCATACCAATGTTTTAAGGTGTGAAACTTGCCAATCGGTTGACTGATTCGATCTCTATTTGACGGGAAGGAGTCGCAACGGCAACAACAACAATGAAAGGCCGTGCACCAGATTCCAATCGGTTCAATTGTTGTCATTAAAATACGTAATGCAGTGAAAGAGTTACGACACAACCGCAAATACCGAATTTCGCTGGTGCATGTCAATTATGGGAAAACTATCGGGTTTAAAAGTTTAACTTTAACGTATAAGTTCATGATCAGGCTTACATAAAGTTTCTGAATGCTCTTTTTGGCTTATATTCCCCGTAAATCCACCCCGTTATTCTTTTCCTATTTTTCCCTTAGTAACTTCTTCCCAACCTCCCTTTTCCGTATTTTGTTTGTTTTTCCACTTATATCCCATCCACTTTTCCCGCATCCTAATCCTCCCCTCTCCCCATTCACTGATCACCTTTCCTTGAGCCTGCTCCCTGTTACGTGTAGCACGCTTCTCCTCTCAATTCCCCTCTTCCTCATCCTAACTTTTTTCAATCTCTCTCACCTCACTCATTTCTGCACCCGTTTTTTTTCCCTCTTCATTACAGTGAGATCAATAAAAACTACTCTTCCGGATTTATCAACAAGTTTTGATAATATCTACACCACGCGCCATGGCTGTTTGCTGTGACGTGCATATCACGTGACTGGGCTAGTCCAATCAGACGGCCAAACAGCCGTTGTTCACGCTCGTCATTGGCTAATTCATGGTAACGTCACGGCAAACAGCCATTTTTTTTTTTTAACAGTAAGCCTTATCTTGCTGAACCCTGTTACCCAGATACGTCATTTTCTTCGCCTTCTCCTTGAAAGACTAGTATTTCAAATGCCTCACAGAGCTCATATAACCACAACACTCGTCACGTTATTTTTTTCCATTCGTGGTTTTTTTTTTTTACCACTTCTATAATAACGTACAAAAATGTTAAAGGAAAGTTTAGCAGGGCGAAAATATTATAATTTTGCAGCTAATTGACGACCACCAAATGTGGAAGTGGATAATGTTGTAGCAAGTCTGGATTTGGTGATTGCGAGGTCGTTTTATTTTGTTTTATTTTAATCTCTGATTTAGGTATCACTAGTATTAAAAAAAAAGTATACGTGTTACTAGAACTGTTATACGTGTTTTAAATCGTTTGTGCGTGTGGTTTATATCTCTTTTTCAACGCTATGTCACACTTATCAACACTGAACAATTACAATGTAAAATTGCATGACATATTACTCTAAAATAAAAAAAACAAACAACTAAGTACCAACAATTTTTTCCATTTTCCCAATTCAACTTATAAAACATGGTTTTTAAAAATCTAAAATCTTTTTCTAACATCGTTTTCTAAGGAAGCGAGGCTGTAAACAAAGTATCAAGTAAGGAAGAATGCTCAAAAAGAGAAAAATATGCGTGACATAATTAATTGACTTTCCTTTGGGTTTTTGGAGGGGAGTAAACAGAACGCCCTTCTGACAAAAAAAATTCTAGTTACCCAGACCTACAATTTTGAACGAGCTATAGCAGAATAGATACATAATGCAGTAAACGACATTCAGAGATACAAACAAATCCCACTAGCAAGACAAATATAAGTCAACAGGTTCAGCTAACGATATCAAGATTTACCGAAGAAAAATCCTTCATCTCCAGATTTCCGTACTTGTTCCTTTTGTTCCGTGATGTAGGCACTGATTAGGTCTTTTCGGCTGTTTTCTTGGTATTCTGCTTTATGTTCGTCATACAGCTGTATCATAAACGTCATCAAAGCGTAGAAATTTTTGCTGCAAAATTCAGGACAAAAATCTAATTCAAAATTTAATGAAATTATGAACTTTAGAAAAAGGATTAATTATATTTTGTTGCAGTTTAGTTTTAATGGTTATTGTGACTAAGTAGTGGTAGAAATCAGCCTAATTTTTCTCAACTGTAAAGATAACCATAGCATATATAGTCCTGCATGAGCACTGATCTGATCAGCCACTGAAAAGGGGACCCCTATCACATACAGTCCTGCGTGAGCTAGCTGATCTGATTAGTCACTGAAAGAGGACCCCTAGCACATACAGTCCTGCATGAGCTAGCTGATCTGATTAGTCACTGAAAGAGGACCCCTAGCACATACAGTCCTGCATGAGCTAGCTGATCTGATCAGCCGATGGAAAAGGGACCCCTATCACATACAGTTGTGCATGACCTTGCTGATCTGATCAGCCACTGGAAAGGGGACCCACGTACATACCGTCATGCTTGAGCTAGCTTATCTAATCAGCCACTGGAAAGGGGACCCACGTACATACCGTCATGCTTGAGCTAGCTTATCTGATCAGCCACTGGAAAGGGGACCCTGGCACATGCAGTCCTGCCTGAGGAACCTAACCTAATCAGCAAGTGAAAAGCACCTAGCATCCAAACAAACAAGCTGATTGGATTGGCGATTGAAGAGGAAATCCTAGTATACGTAGATGCTTCCTTGAGGAACCGAACCAGATCAGCCATATGCGAAAAATAAAACTACAGTTGTGCACTCAATGTACAACGCATTCTCCCTGTGCGCTCAATGTATGATGTGCTCGAGGCACTTGCCCTACTACCACGACACCTAATTAATATTGGATGCTTCTCATATGTATGCACCAACCAACTTTCCAAGTGAACTATATTGCCATAAAAATTAATCTTATTGGACATATAAGAAGGACGCGTTTTTTTAGTACAAAATTTCACCTTGTGGTTCTTTCCCACTCGATGAAATTTTTTATGGCAAAAATGCATTCTTCCATGTTAAGTAATGTTCAGTAAGATTGATTTCTATCGCAATATAGTTCACTTGGCAAGTTGGTTGGCGCATACATCTGAGGAGCCTCCAATATTTATTAGGTGTTATGGTAGTAAGGCATGTGCTTCGAGCACATCGTACATTGATCCGACAGGCTGAATAAACTGACAATCGAGTGGTTTTCTCTTTCTTGCTTAGGTTGGATCATAGCTTTAATTCTGCCAAAAACTCTTCGTTCCTAAGTATTCCTGCAATTTTGTAGAAGCCACACTAGTGTTAAAAGTAATTTTTGTTTCAAACTTTTACTTACTCTAATAATTTCTTATGCGTGATGGGTTCGGTAAAAGGGAGGTAGTCGATGAAAGGAAAGAACACATTGACCGGAAATAGCGGGAAGGCAGCAAAGAGATCATTTTGGACTTTTCTCAAGCGAATAAACTTTTCGTCTTTGTAATCAAATCGTTTCCCAAATTCCAAAGCGGAGATAATGTTCTGAGTGCTCATGCCTAAAAGATTCGTAACATCGAACGGTTGCCCTTTCTCATCAGCTATTGCTTCAAGGTATGCGTGGACCTCTTCCTGTTAAAAAAGCAGAGGAGTTTACACAACATCAGTAAATACAACCAAATTGACAATGTATACATGAATGACATAATGTAGGAAGTGCCGTTTCTATTACTTAAAGGTAACTAAACGTTTTAGCTTTAACCCCATGGGTACCTTATTATGAGCATGCAAAATAAATAACACAGAAGAAAAATGTAATGTTTAGTTTCACAAACCAATATTCTAGGTTCCAAACTTAGCTTGCCCATTCCATAATCCCGAAAAGTTGATAGGATAAACCTACGATGTTCCTTCCACAGTTCACCTTCTGCAGATACAACGCCTGAAAGTCGAAGCAATAAAACAAAATAAAAATTGGATGTTGTGTAATGCACTTACATTGGCCGTCACAGAGTAAAGGTAGTATCCAGTCCTATTTTTTTCCATTGGTATGTAACACATGCTTTTCAGGCAGTTGCCTAATACACTTTAGATTATATTGAGATTTGAGATAAATGCCCTCTCTGATGTCTCGGAAGAGACTAGTAGTACAATAAGTGTGTTTGTATATGAGGTAGCTTATAATAAGGTCAGACGAAATAAGGGTATAATCAATTGACTGACATGAAAATAAATTCCTAATCCTCAACTACCCCAGTACAATGTTCATAGTAACATTACGGCACAGGAGACTCTTCTAATAACAACTAAAACTTGAATCACGTGACTTGCGATGACTTAAGTCTGATCTTATTTTGGCATGTAAAATTTTGCATATGGATTGGTTCGGGCCAATTTGCCATTCTTCGACCTGAATTCTTCGAACTAGAGGTCACTCTTTAAAACTCTTTAAATTTCACAAATTCCATTTAGAGTGTCGACGACAGTTCTTTTCGGTGAGTGTTATTGTGGCTTGGAATTTGCCGTCACCTTTAGGAGTGTGAATGCCTTTCGTCGTCACCTTAATCAACTGCAATGACACCGAGCAGGATCGAGTATTCCTCCAATGTTTGGTCAGTAAGCTAAATTATTTTTTTTACTAGCCGAAATAATTAATATGTATTTGCCGGAAATAATTGGTTTAGACTAGATATAATTACCGGAAAAACTTACAAGAGGAAAGAGTTTTGTTTCCTGAAACCAAGACCGACTGGGGCAAAAGTCTCCCCTACCGGTTTCAGGACATTTCTCATACAGGCCGGTAGTCAACATATGCTAATATGTTGGTTGGTATAGTAGGATTCTGTCAGTGTTGAATAGACTGGCGTGAAGACGAGATGAGAAGATGAAGCTACTGCTCTAGTCGACGTGGTCGTGACAACCGGTGTAATATTAAAAAAGAGTGCGCCAGACCGACCCTTCCTCCTCCGCCCTACATACATGTAAAGTTTATAAGATCCTGCCTTACTTCAACAACACAACAACACCTTATGCCCAAGAATAGGCAACTGAGTTACCATTATTAAACTCAGTGATGGGATTGAGGTCGTGGGCTCTTCCTGCGAAATTTGCGCCTTGCTTCACGAACGCTTCCTTAATGGAGGCATAGCTGTTGAGCACAATAAACAATTTGCTGCCGAAGTATAAACTGTAATTAAGATTGAAACAAAATGAGTTAGCTTAAAAATACAGTAAAAAATTCTTTAATTAAAGGGTGGTGTAGAATAAATGAGTAATATATATATACATGATCAGCATACAGGAATACAGCAAACCCAAATCTGAGACGGAAGAAGAGAACAAAATCGATCCGATATGTATATTTCTGAGTAACAATTACCATGAATTGTTACTTGATACACACACGTTTAAAGTTGCCAAAGTTTCTAAATTTAGTTGAATTTGTAGTGTGATTATATAATCTAATTTCAGATTTCACAAAATGTTCCTTTCAAAACTAATTTCGTGAGTTTTCGGCAATGCCACAATTAAGAGGGTTTCAAGGGTTTCACGGCATCCTGGTCGAAGACGTGAAGGCCAGCCTAAATTCGTAATGAATGTGCTCAAATTTTGAACAAAAAATTTCTTGTATAAAAGCTGTAATGCAGCCCCATTCGCAGCATCCCAGTTCAATACGGTATTTTAAAACTTCACAGCACGAGGCAATGATAAGACGCAGGTTGCCACCAGTTGCCCCTTAGCAACCACTACTGAAATTATTTTTAACTGGTTAATGAAGAACATTTGACTGAGTAGAATAACAATCTAGTATTAATTGAAATGACGACTCGAGAATTTGATACATCGGTGAACAACACACAGTTTTGAAATGGCATCAACTCAACCTTCGAGTGACTGAGATTCACACGTAGTTCAAAGTGTAGTGTATTAAATATGGAGGAACCGTAAACGAAGTCTTACTTTTTGTGAGAAAGTTATTTTTCTATTATTAAATAAAAAAAATATCCATAAAAAAAACTTCGACTGTTGGGTTAAACATTTTAGTAGTAAGAGTCTACGATTGGGATATTTACGTGCTTTTTGTACTCGTAGTGGAGGAATGATAGCGTCACACAGTTAGTTTCCTGCAAAAAAAATGTGTAACAAACTAGAGAAAATTACGTAGTGCAGTAAGGAATGGCAGGCTGGAATGGTCAACAAGCATTCACGCAAAATTCAAAAGGTCTGGAGTAGCCTAATGCCATTCCAAATCTACAAAGAGGAGAACCACGAAAAAGTACTATACTACATATAGTACCAATCTGAGGACAAGAAGTAGTGATGGTAGTTTAATGACCTTGGAATGGTCATTCAAGATCATCACGACGTTAAAGTTTGAAATACACGTTGCAGAATAGTGGTGTAAATTGGAAAGTTGTAGAGAGCCGAAAGCCAATGCCAATTCAAAATACAAATTGAAAATCGGCCTATTAGGGTAGGAGTTATTCATCGGCCGTGTTGGTCCAAATAGCTTCATTCCATGTCTTCAGGGTGTACCGCAGTAAAGGCGCCGTACCAAACGAAAGTATCTCAAAACACTACGGGGTACAAAAAGTGGGTTTGTTTTCTGTCCACGGACGTGTGGTGTATTTGCACTAAATGGGAAAGTTGTTCCCTGAAGCGTTCAGTTTCAATTAGGGAGGAGTGGGGGAAGCTGAAAATGTTTGATGACTTTAGGCAACGTTGTTTTATTTAAAGCATAGGGAATGATTTAAACTGTTTTGCTCTGTTATCATTCGTCTCAAGCAAGTATTGGTGGAGCGGGAGTATTTTTTTCCAAATGAGTGTTGCATGTTCACTTCCTTCAGTAAAATTTCTAATTTACACCCCCCCCCCCTCCAGCTGTAACTGAACGTATGCATGCTTCAGGAAACCACTTTCCAATTTTGTGAATAAAGCTTTACACGTTTGTGGAGAAGAAACAAAATGGCTTTCTGAACCACGTGCTGCTGCGATGTTTTCGTTTGATACTGCGCCGTCTGTGCTGGACACACTGAAGACGTGCAGTGAAGCTATTAACATGGCATAACTCCAACCAATCTTGAGTTCTCTTGCAGAACGAACACAGATAATCGATTGGACGTTTTCAGTAGCAGAGTGCCTTGTTGATATCCAAGATGGTTACAAAAACAATGGCGGCCATCGATTATAGCCACCCCATCCAGGAAGACGTAGCCGTCCACAAAATACTTGCAGGACTGAAGATACGCCGCACACACAATAATGGTCCGATTTTCATTTTTTTTGCTTTGGCATTGGCTTACGGTCTCCGCAATTTACACTACGATTCTACGACGTGTAGTTCAGAATTTAAAATCGTAATGACCTTGCAGCACCATTCCAAGGTCATCTAAACTACCATCACTACTTTTTCCCCCGACCGATAGTATACTTCATAACGTGTGTACATTTTCATGGTTCTCCTCTTAGTAGATTTGGAATAGCAGTAGGCTTTTTCAGAATTTTGCCTCACCCAGTGTACATAGTGTGTAAGTGGCTGGATTCTGAACGCAAAACCACGGACACATTTTAGAACAACTGAGCATGGACAGCATGGGAATAAGAATGAGCATGATAAAAGTTATGATGGTCATTCGTATTCCCATGCTGCCCATACTCAGTTATTCTAATACTTGTCCACAGTTTTGCGATCAGAATCCACTCGCTTGTGTACTGTACATAGCAAGCTAGGGAATTTTGCGTGATTTGATGACCATTCCAGCCAGCGGAAGCGATGCATGTCATGCACAACACAGTCGGGGTTCGGAAAGTAAGTGAAAAGAGGGTATGCCTAACTAATGTTGCGTGGTTAAGTATGAAGCCTTGAGTTACGTAAGGTAATCGTTATGGGTTGTTTGCATTAAATTAGTTGCGGATTGTTCAGCATTTCTTGGGGAGTAAAAACCACACCGCAGAAGAATGCACAGACATCAATGTTAAGTATGAAATCTTTCTCAATAGTCTGTTTGAACCATCATTCGGTTTCTTAAGTTTGAATTCTTGTCAAAATTCGTAAACCTACAAGCTTGAAATCCTTGTGGATGGTTTAGGTTAGAGAAGACAAATTACTTTATCACTAATAGCAAAACTTCACGTACGGTTCCACCACCTTATCTACTAGGAAAAATGCCTGAGGAACCAATAGCTGCGAAAAAATGCCAACTTCTAAAAAAAAAAAAAAAAAAAAACCTATGGTAGTCACTCCCGCCTGGTGATTTTCGAGCCAAAACTGCAACAACAACAATACGACAGAAATAAAAAAAAATCGAAATACACTTTTTCTTCGGCCTTTTTCTTTCTTTATCCCTTAAGATTTTTCTTTTTTATTAATTCACTTTGGCTTTCAATGTAAAGTAGTGTAACTGTAAAAAAAGCAACAGCTATTTCCTTATGGGGAGGCAATAAGTTAAGATGTAGTGATGGATGTATTATAGTCCATTTTTCACAAATAAGTGAGAATATGAATCTGTTCGTAATTGTTTTACAGCGTGATATTTAATAATCTGAACAAGGGTCATTAAAATAAATTAGGAAGCAAAATAAACCGATTAGATAGTGAAAAACTAGACTAAACAATAATTGAAAATGTTTTACTAAGAGTTCGAAAATGGTTACACAATTTTTTCAGACTAAGAAGTGAACTTTCAAACCATAATTAAAAATTTAAAACAGTTAGGAATTGTGTGATAAAAATATAGCCTGTAAAAGTGCACATGTAAAACAATGAAACACGATGTTTCGAGGATATTTGCATCCCGTTATCAAGTGTGATATCCGCTCAAAGGCTTCATACACAAATAAATCAACACAAAATCATGTTATGGCAGACACATCCTAAAAAATATAAATTTAAAAATGTTTAAAAACCAAGAACCTATGTATTGCTGGCCAAAACAGCAAATACAGTAGGGAGACCAGCAAGACGACCTCTTCCCTGCGAGTGTAGGTAAGAAGCGTAACGGGGTGGAAATATACCCGAAACGTCGTGCTTCATTGTTTTACGTGTGCACTTTTATAGGCTATATTTTTTATCATAAAATCTTCCAGTGCTGGTTTTACTTCATAAAGGAATTGTATGACGCTGATTTTTTTGAGGGTCGAGGGAGGGCTACGTCTCGGAAAATTCGGTAAGAGAAATTGCCTGAAAAGGAAGGAACGCAATATTCTTTTTGCTTTAATCTATTTGCAGCATTTCAATTTTAGTTCGATTCAATGCGTGGCTGAGCACAAACAAAAGTTGACCCAAATAAAAAAATAAAATAAAATAAAAAATAAATCGTAACAGTTACTGTACCCATGCTTAATGAAAATAATTAAACAACAAAATTGCGTTCTTTGCAGAACATGTAAAAAAAAACATGTAAAAAAATTAACATGGGAACTACAAGGAAACGTCGAAACACCGAGTTAATTTTGCATAAAAGCAGAACAAAATACGTATGAAACCTGGAATCTGTTCAAATCAAATGAGAGAACGATGTCGAATCCCCGTAAGGAAAGTGGTTGTATTAGTACTGAACGGATTATTTCCTTATGGAGATATTCAATAATAAAAGGGCTGGAATAAAAGCACAGGTTTCCTTTATACCAACAGTTAATAAACACTTATGGATGGTATTTTGGTTAAAAGGCTGTGAACACCGTTGTTAGACTGCTAGGCATCGTCTGAAAATGCCAAATTCTGCTGATATATATAGAGCAGTGACATTTGCCGCCATATTGGCTCCAGTATGGGTTTTGGAGGGCATAACTACAAGGTGCACTACAGGAAAATGGAGGGAAAAACAACGGAAGAGCGAATTTCTTAGGCTTAAAATAACGTTGTTTTCTCCAACAACAAAAATCGCACGTTTAGGTCTAAGAAGTCACTCTTAACAGCATCGGCTTCAGTTTGACGCCCTTCTGTTTCTATTTGCAGTGCCCCTTGCAGCTAACCCATTAAGGCTCCAGCATAGAGTTATATACAATAATACTACGTTAGGTCACTGCTCTATACGCAAAATAAATTACTAATGTTAATGCCTTACGTTCTGGAATCGATTTTGTTTATTTATTAATTTTTATTTTGTTTCAGTATAAGTTTTCGTCTCCTATCATTTGCGCGAAAATGGTCTGCATAACGACTAAATAACGACCGCAACCACTCAGGCCTGTGTGCATCTGCCTGACTGTTGCCACAAGTATGGAGGATCTCGCGTGGCTGCATTGGCGTCAATGAGAACATGAGTATAGCACGCAATGTGCATCCTCGTCACGATAGCAGACCTGAGGAGCTGTAGGGTGTCCCTCCCGTTTTGTATACAGCCGTTTGCCCTGATACGGGACAGGCCTTCCACCCACAATCTTTCTGACCCCGTGCAGCTGAGGGGCGTAATAACTGCGGCCCTAACAGCATTGTAACAAACAATGATTAACCTAATTTACTACACGAAGGAACACATTCACCAACGCAAAATAGCACGATTGTACTGCACCCCTTTCTGTTGTCCCGTTGTTCAATGTTGCGGCAAGGGATGAAACACATTTACAAATAATTTAAAGAAGGAAACGTGTGCCAATCCGGCCTAAATGTAACTAAGACTGTGGTGCAACCTCCGTTAAAATATGATACAGTGTCCGCATCTGGGATCAACCCGTAAGGGTCAACGATATAGCGAACAACAGATTGTGGCACCGTGGACTGAGACGGTTTTTCGTGTTTGTGAAAATGCAACTGTTAGTCACCTATCCTTACCTTATGACGTCGCCATATTTTTTACTCAGGTTCAAAAATGATACCTCCGCAGGTTTCGTCCCCAAAAATGGCATATATCCGATAAAAGGCAGTCCTCGTGGTCCGGGAGGTAAACCTCTGTCATGGAAAAATTTCCAAGAAAGATAGGCTACTATTGCAAAAAGTAACACCGATGTTGGATCGGCTAAAGCGAAGAGTGCACTAAATAGCGTAGCAATCATTTTGAGCAACAGCACGCAACAAAATCTTAAATTGTTTTTAACGAAGGTGTTGGCACTATGACTAACTGTTTTATGTAGCTATCCTATCAGTAGCTAATCATATCTTCGACGGACTTGTTATCAGTGAGGGCGAGCGTATATTTTGTTGTCTGATTAAGCACTGAACGCAGAGTCAGAAATAAAGAATTACCTGAACACAAAATCGGTTTCGCCGTTTAGAAAAGAGCATTGTAGCTCTAACCCCATGGAACTCAACGCTTTTTAAGCAAAAGAATTAAAAAAAATACTAGAGTTTACTCCATCGAAACTAACTACAATTTGAGCTCCAATTCCAGGAAACAAGGATTGGTTTTTTTTTATTGGTAATATCAGAAAATTAATGCAGTTCGTGTTAGAATTGGGCCATGTCTCTGATTGTGAAATAAATACAGATGCAAACCTATTTACGTTGGCCTTTTGGACTTATATGTCAGTTGTCAGACTGCATGAACGGGGAGCTGAACCCACGAGCATTGAAACCAAAGTGTTTGTGAGACCATTCCTGGAGTATGCGTGCCCGGTTTGGTCTCCTTCTCTACTGGGAGATATCGACAGGGTTGAATCGGTCCAACGCAAATTTACTAAAAAAAAAAACTTCGTGGCATGCGGAACTTCTCTTACGACATGAGATTAACTCGTGTGGGGCTCGCATCCCTGGAGTTACGTAGGCGTCGAGCTAACCTTCTCTTGACCTTCAAAATTGTCAGAGGTTTTCTGCAAGTGGACATGTCGTTCTTTGACCATAGCCCTATTGGCAACTAGAGGCCACTAGCTTAAATTGGCTACCCAAGCGGGGTGGCTGGATTGGCGACTAAGGTTTTTTGCCGTGAGAGTAATCATTCCATGGAACTCTCTGTCCGAGAAAGCTATACGGGCGCGTTCTATCGACCATTCAAAATTTTTGTTGACAAAAGTTTGCCTTCGCAAATTCTTGAGGAGGCCTGAATTTGTTGCCCTGGTTTAACATTTTAACTTTAACGACTCGGACTAGTGTAAGTGGTCTACCCCTTCTAGATCCCAACCACTCTGTGGGTAAATTTATTATTATTATTATTATTATTATTAAAGGTCGAGTTCCTACCGCTGAGCCATACTGACACGGCCAAAAGGAAACGTCCATAGGCAGCATATTTTAACACATGCGTATACAAGGTGGTCCAAAAAGTACTAAAAACGGTATGCCTATAAAGTGTATAGGCCTAAAACGTATGTTGAGTAGGCATGGAAGTAAATATTATGCCAAAGAATTTAACTGAAACGAAGATCAGTCCGACTAGTAATAAAAACTTCAACGTACTGAAAAGGTACTAAAAAGTATGGCCCAGAAAGTGTAAACCTCCTTTTAGGCTTATTCTAATACGAAATCATAATGAAAGAACAAACGTATTCTAAAGAAAATGTTGAGTGGTCCATTTTCTCCCATATCAACATTCAAGCACATGTTTAATAATAATTTACATTAAATCATTTAATTAACCTACTAGTCTGAAAGGCATTATAGCATTCCTACAGCTTTGGAGGTTTGACGTGCTCTCAGTCGAAGCCGTAATGGCATAATTCGAGAAGAATAATTTTGCTAGGTAATTTCTATTGGAAATTCCGAGGATGTTTTACACGCCGCACGGAACATCACACGATCCTTCTCTTCACGAAAATGCCAGTGGTGGGTAAGGTCAGATTGGAACCGGAGA
>JAHWFP010014497.1:0-11634 GCA_023313725.1 Lithobius niger | reverse complement strand
GGGGGAAAGAGCCAATCCTAATTGCTTCGCACCTGGAAGCCTGGGCGGTGCCCTGCCTTCCCTAGTTTCCTTCACCTCTGCCGCTTCCCCGCAAATGAAGACACGCTTCATTGGCTTCGAGAAATTAACCGACGTCCAACAAATTGACAAGCAACGGATGAATCCGAAACCCTAATGAAGCGGAGGAGGCGTGGGTGGGGCACTGGCGGAAGGGGGAACACGGGAAAATTTCCCCAACCCCCGTTCGTTTTCTGATCTTTCGGTTACCCGGCAGAAAACAACCAAGAAAGAAAGAAGACGAAGCGGAGAAAGAAGAGCTGACGTCATCACATTAGCAAGCCGCGTTGTGTTTGCATTCTGAAGGCCAACAGACTCACGAAGGCGGCTGGCTTATTATGCGTGAACATTTATAGGCTTTTGTTCTTGGAAGGAAAAAAAAAAGAGGATGGTCTTGGCTAGGCGTGCAGGATACGGAACTGGAAACTGGCAAACATATTCAAGCAGAATGTCGAAGTTAGAAGCTGCTTAATCAAACACAAAGCCGACATATTAGCCTCCCGCGATGTCGACTAAATAAGGCCTCAAAATCCATATTATTCATTATTTTTTCGGTAGTATACACATGCGCTTGAAACACAATAAAACAGTGAAACCCTTGTCTTGGACCTCCATTATTTGCCGCTGATTGTAGACAGCTTATTTACGTTTGCCGATCCTCGATACCGAGCTGCCGATACGAACACTAATTCTGTATAAGAGATGGGGATTATGGGTCGACTCTATAAAGTAGGCATTCGGTACAAGCACGCTATTTTTCTGCCCTCTCTTGGGGGCCGTCATCTGGCATAAAAACATACTGAGTAAAAACGAGAGAGGCTAAAAGCCTACTAACCAACACCGGCCATTTTACTCTGTGTGTTTTTATGCCTGATGACGGCCCCCAAGAGAGGGCAGAACTATTGCGCGCTTGTTTTGTGCATTGAATGCCTACTTTATGAAGTCGACCCATAATCACCATCTCTTATACAGGTTTCGAAGCATTCAACCAACCACCCCTCTACCAATTCTGCCTCCAGATCGCAGCAATGGTTGCAGCATTCAAGACGAAGAAATTGTTTGTTTTTAACAATCAAACCCTGTTACGTTTGATATTTTATGAACAATCAATTGTAACCCCACGTGCTGGATGAATTTTCGACTTGTATTTTAGCTTTTAATTCACTTCCCTCCGAACCATTCCCGCATCAATCACCAATTTAAGGTGCCTTTTAGGCCTTTTCATTAGAACATCACCCATTAACCCTAGTCCCATCACTTAAACTCAAACCCATATTTAGCCAGTGCTTGCATTAGCAGCATCCCCTTCTGTAAAGCTTGTTATTGATTACCAATTCAACTTAAATTCAGTACTTCGGGCTTTTAGTCAAAAACAAAACAAGCCGAACGTTCATTCCTCGTGCACCCATTTGTGACCCGAACCCACAATTCAGGCGAGCCAATAAATCATTACACCATTTGAATCTGAACCACTTTTTGGCTAACATCACTACTCCACCATAGGTTTATAGACGCTTTAAGGGTAGGTTTTGGGTGAAAATCTCATCCCCATTTTAGCTACTACCAACATTCTAAAGACAGGGCCCCCACATCAAAGTTAGGGGCCTGGGACTAACTACAACGGCGGGCCCCCCTTGCCCGACTGAAATTGTAAAAAGCTTACACTATGTTACAATGTTTATCGGCCACAATTGTGCTTTTAAACTGGATGGTTCATTCATTAATCCAGGCTGCTTACGTTTGAAGGCTTCCCTGCCTAACAAACTGTCAGGCTTACACTACAGTGCTCCTGCTCCGTGCTCATTGCCATTGAATTGGAGTTGTTGTTTGTTGTGAATATAAAAAAAAAATTCACAATACGCGCAAATCGTATACATTACTCATAGTCATCAAAACTCACAATTGCGGAAAAGAAATTTAGGCCGTGCGGGACCCTTGAATGACCGGGCCTGGGTACAGCGGGTCCCCCTGGCCCCCCCCCCCCCCCCCGTTGTAGGGCCCCTGTCTAAAGAGCCCGTTCCCCCTTTCGTCCCCGTCAGTCATATATGAACTGCACAAGGGATGCCCCGAAGCCAAGTTCTCAACATGATAATAACGTAATGTTGCTGAGAGCAGTAAGGAATGAGCAAGATTCTGTAAGAATGAACAAGATTCTGTAAGAATGAACAAGATCCTGTAAGAATGAACAAGATCCTGTAAGAATGAACAAGATCCCGTAAAACGTGGAAGATCTTGTTCATCCCTCAAGCCTACGTGGCCTGCTGGGAAGAGATTAACCATACAAGAGAGCATAGGCAATGTGTCCCTGTTTTCGGTACCAAATTAGGATATACAGAATCACTTACGACTTAGTCTATAATGTTCTTCTCCTTTGGCTGAGTTACAATTGGTCAGTCGAACACGCAGCTTCTCCTTCTTTAGCCTGGTGAGGAGCGTCTGACCTAGTCTCCCTTGGCCTGCTGTGGTTCTCGACCGTCACAACAGTCTCCTCAGTTTATGTACTGTGGGCATTACGTCATGGCTAAAAATAACCATGAGGTAATGTCTAAAAATAGGGATGAGGGCATCTTTTCACAGAGGTCCCAACATGCGACGCACACCTGTGTCCTTCATTCGGTTTGTTGGTAGTCTAAACGCTAGACGTTCAACGTACTGCCCCCAACACCCTCTGCTCTAGGTGTAGGTCACTCAGCAGCCTTGCTGCTTGCGTCACCGTCTGGTCTCTTTTACAAGAACTTGCATCATCATCCCTACCTTTTAATCTTTTAAGTAACTGTCTCAGCCGAAGGCACGGGCTGTTACAAGTCTCTCATCCTATCCTTATGGGCAGACACTGGTAGGGACTTTGCCAAGGTCGCCTACCCTTTCCGGTCATCGACCATTTCAGCTTCCTCAAGCTAGACTACTGTCTCCAGCTTTTTTCGGTATACCTCGACCCCTCCAGTTCCTCCAGACGACTTAGGAACCTTGAGAAACAGGCCAAATGGTTTCTTTCATCAAGAAATGCAAATCGCTGTAAATCATATGGAAGTAAATGAACCACAATAGCACAACAACACAATTCGTAAACTTAAATATATCCAAGGTAAGGAAGGAATGCCTGTAATATAGATCTAAATGTTTCCTTCTGACCGCGATTCGAACGAGCGAACTTCGGATCACAACTCACACAGGGTTGTTATCTAAGCCCATGGTCTTGAAGAAGTGGTTCAGACAACAGTGGCTTCTGAATGATATTGTGTTTCCATTTCTTGTGCTCTTTTAAACAGGATGAAAAGCCAATCGGCTCAGAAGGGTTAAACAAATACAGATGCAAACCTATTTACGTTGCCTTTTGGGATTTGAATGTCAGACAACCTGGGCGGGAAAAATGTTTGCATGTTACATGCTGCCTATGGAGGTTTCCTTTTGGCCGTGTCGGTATGGCTCAGCGGTAGGACCTCGGCCTTTGGTTTCAAAGGACATGGGTTCGATTCCCCGCTCAGGCAGTCTGACATTTAAGTCCAAAAGGCAGCGTAAGTTGGTGTTACTCTTTTAAGTTGTTGCTTTGGAAACCCGCGATGAGACGATGTCTTGGCATACTAGCGCATCATGTGTCATGAGTGCACAGGTAGAGGAAACCGTAAATCGAGCGCACATCCGGAGTTTCATTTCTCATATTTTCCGGCAGTGAGTTTCCGGCAGTTCTGATTGGTGGAGCTGTATTTCGCATGTTCCGGCGGTGAGTTTCTGGCAGTTCTGATTAGTGGAGCTGTATTTCGTATTTTCCGGCAGTGAGTTTCCGTCAGTTCTGATTGGTGGAGCTGCAAGATGTTTATCGTTCGCGGCCTCGTTCAGTTCTGAAAACTTCTGAATGAGTTTCGGATTGTGTACTGCCAGAGGTTTCCTCGATGTGCGGTTCGTTCTAGCAGCCTGCGCTCGATTGTACACAATTTGCTTCTGCGCTCGTAACACGTGCACTCGTGCCACGGAATCGATGCGACCACGATGGTATACAAGAGGGAGGGGATGGAGGGAGAGATGTAAAACTGCCTGACAAACAAACACATGGTCTCTGAATGCTCCTAGCTTCACGAACATCTCATAATGTCGATACTTTTTATGGAAAGTTGCCCCATCAACTTTTTTTTTTTAGCAAGTCATGGGATAGTGACACAGATGGAAAGACTACGTGAAATCACCCGCCGTGACTTGTTTATTTTTCTTTCTTCTCCAACCTCAAAAACTAGTTTAAGACGTGCCTCGCGCAATTAGCCGCCGTTCCGTATTCCGTCGTGGATGTTCGAAATTCTAGATTTCATAACAAATTAACACAATAGATACAGATGCAAACCTATTTACGTTGCCTTTGGACTGCCTGAGGGAGGATTAAACCAACGACCTTTGAGACCAGAGGCCGGAGTCCTGCCGCTCACCCATACTGACACGGCCTTTTTTTGCAACCCTATTTACGTTGCCTTATTGGACTTAAATCTCAGACTGCCTAAGCAAGAACTGAACCACGATCTTTCAGACCAAAGGCCGAATAACCAGGGACATTTTTACTGGGGGGTGCGATGGGGGGGGGGGGGTGTCACACGCTCCCAATGTTTCGCCAGTTGGCAAATCAGTCGGCAAAATTACATAATTTTTGGTCAGTCGGCAAATCAGTCGGAAAATAAATGGAAAATTATGTCGGTGAATTTCTGGTTTGCACCCCTCCAACTTTTATCCTACCTGGCGTCTCTGCGAAGAACTACCACTCAGCCATACTGACACGGCCTGACATGGCACTCCGGCCATAGGTCTAGAAGGTCGTGGGATCAATTTCCGCTCAGGAAGTCTGACATTTACGTCCAAAAGGCAACGCAAATAGGTTTGCATCTGTATTTATAAATCACTTTTCAGCACATTTGGCTTTCCGTCCTATTTAATTATTAACACAATATTCATTCAATTTAGCGCGATTTTAACGTAAATCGTTGTCCGTGTTTGCATGCGACAGGGTCAGCGATTCCGTCATTTTCGACGTTGGTGGTTCAGGGGCTTAGACAGTGGAAGAGGCAGGAGGGCAGTTGCCCCTACAAATGAGGCTGAAGAAAACATAATGAAGACACAGTTTTTTTAATGTTTTATTTTCGTTATATTGTTAATTTTCTTTTTTTTTTTACAAAATTAGCAGATTTGGGGTAGGGTTGGAGAAGGGCGTAAAAATGATCATTTTCCCACCCAGAAAACAATTTCTAGTCCCGGACCTGTCGCGATCGTCGAGCAACTCGACCCTGGGTGTCATGACTACTGCGTCCCTGAACTTAAAAAATGGAGAAAGGGTTGGGGGAGGGAGTGAGACGACGGCGCGTCTATGGCCATTGGCCTTGCATCATCGCCATCTTTGTTTCGTTCGAAGGTCATGTAATCCACGATTGGCTGTCGATCAGTATGCATGACGAAGAGGAAGGTGCCCTGGGAAAAGATCCGTGATCAGTCAGCATGACTTGGCACAGACTGACATGAAGCAGCCGAATTTATTCCCATCCTTGATAATCCTAACCTCCTGCCTCCGATCACTCGGTTCGCTTGGTGGGTAAATTAATTCACACCTGATGACGTTTTGCGAGGCCAATAGCCGCGCCAATTAGTCGTGTTAATTAAGCCTGCCTAGTTCATTGCTCGCCACAACCTGACAAACTCACTCTCATTAGTGAATCATTTGTTCAGCCGGTTGATAAACACGTTCACTTACTAGTGGCGTGCTTCAGGGTGTCAGGATGCCGAAACAACAAAAATGAACGGTACCTTTAAAGGGGGATTGCCACCAAATGTCAAGCTGCATCTTCTACAGCAATTTCCCGCAATCTACCTCGGTCTTGCCCTTACTTTCAATAGGCGAAGGAACACACAGATAAATTTCTTTTTACGCAACAAACAAGCTGCGTGCCTCTGTTATTATTGAGTGTAAAGTTGGTGAGTCCACGTGCACTAGGAGCAAGTGGTAAAGTTAAGCATAACGACATCACGGGCGCTTTTTTCGATACATCGACTGTTTTGAAACGCATATTTTTGAACCGCTAGATGGGCGCCATCTAGTGACAGTAATATCGTTAACCTTGACCGCTTGCTCCCTGGTGCACGTGGACGCACCAACTTTACATTCGATAATTAAGGGGACACGTTCGTGGCTTGTTTGTTGTGTAAAAAGAAATTTCTTTGCGCAATCATTTGCTTGTTGACATGGAACTAAATAATGGTAGACATCGCAAAATGCTGAAACGTGTCATTCAGTGAATATGCACCTTTAATCACGTGAATTGTGTACAGTTGAATGAAGGGAAGGGGAACAGCAACGCTGAATTGATAAGACATTGTGTAAGTAACGTCAAATTTGATAAGACGTTGTGTAACTAACGTCAAATTTGATAAGACGTCGTGTACTAACGTCAAATTTGATAAGACGTTGTGTAACTAACGTCAAATTTGATAAGACGTTGTGTAACTAGCGTCAAATTTGATAAGACGTTGTGAAACTAACGTCATATTTTGAGCCCGCACATTAAAAATCCGACCAATGAGTTGGGAGAAAGGGGTCGCGTAAAAATGAAAAATCAGACGGAAAGTAAATCAAGCATTGCATGGCCGATGGAATTAATTCATCCGAACGAAAAATCGTAATTATACGGAACGTGAGCATGGTCACAATTTTTAATCATTCACACTGCTTAGTGCCACCCCTTCCCTCAACCACCTCACCCTTCCTTCTTTAATTCCTCAATTTTGAGGGTAACTGCTATGGTAATTTTTGTGAGTTGTGGATTTAAATTACACGAAGTTCAGAAAGACGTAAAATAAATTATGTTTAAAATAATAAATAAACAGATGTAGCCACCTGGGACTCTGTGGTGTAAAACTGCGGCCCCGAATTAATCGAATGAATCGTTGTCATTTCAGGATTCGCCCGCAGCGTTACCCGCTGACAGTATTGCGTCATTTTATTGTTGTCGCCGCGTTCTTTTTATTTGGATATTGTTTCACCCATTGCTGATACGATGCATAATTCCCCCTCCCCCCGAATAACCTGCCCCCCCCCCATTTCCCCTCATGTGGTCAGATTCACCCCCCACCCCTCAGCCTCTCCAGTATCCCTTGTCCCCCCCCCCGCACCCCTTCCCCCTCCCCCTCATTGTGTGGTCTGGATACACCCCACCCCTGCTCTCCCTCCCTTGGAACCCTTTGTGTTTGGTCCGCTTAGGAAGTTGGCCGTTTTCAATGGAGGGCGCCACCCTTATTTTCAGTGTTGCTGAATTGCTGTTTCTCCATTTTAATACCAAGCACCTTAAGCCCGCAACAACGATGCATGCAGTGATTGTTACTCAACCAACTTTGAGTCTTCAACTCGGCTCTAATAGGCAGCATTATTGAAGCAATATTTTTTTTAGTTACTGATTGTGCAAGCACATCCGTTCACATTGTCGGCCACTCGTTTTTTTTCTTTACTTTATTTACTGCATGAGCCTACTGACCTTAGGGCTGCGTCAGGAAGATGACCGAGTGCGGTTAACGCTCGCTAAAACCCTTTGACCCTACTGACCTTACATCGTTCGCTCAAACTAAATTAACCTAAGTTCTAAGCTGAAACAAAACACACAGAGCTCATCCGGACCTCCCAGTTTGCTTATAGAACTTCGCTACTTGCCATAGGGTCGCTATAACCACCCTGCTCGCTGTCTTTCATTTTGGTGCATGATTAGTTTACTGTGTGCATCTCATACCAACTAAGCATTTTATGTATATATACTATCATTCGCACCCGGCTTCACCCGGGGTTTTGTTTCGCCCGTGGTTGTTTCCCAGTTTTCGGTAGGTGTGGCCCAAACGTTGAATGCGATAGGTAATCACTCCCTTTTTCCTCCCATTCTCTACCTCCCCTCTCCACTCCCCCTTTCCTTTCATCATATCCTGCTGCCATTCTTCACGTCCTTGTCCCGTTCCCTCTCCCTACCGTCTCCCTTTCCTTCCATCCTCTCTCTCTCCCCGCTCCCATGCCTTTCTATCCTCCAACCCGCCCCTCTACTTCCCTTCCTCCCCTCTGCTAAACGTAGATGAATTTGGGTGAATAGTTGAATTAATTACTGCCCCTCCCCTCCTCCTGTCCATCCTCCTTTTGCAAGATTTTGAAAAAAACTGATTCGGTCTTTATCCCAAACAACCAAATAAAACTTACATTCTAGGTTCAGTTAATGCGAAATCATATGCTTAATGCTTTGTTGTCCCCTCCGTCATCCTCCCAATCTCTTTATTTTCTGGCATTAGAATGCCAAGAATCTCTTTATTTTCTGGCATTAGAATGCCAAGAGTGGGGCTAAAAAGACAAACTCCCCAACACACGAGCATTCCCCGTCCACGCTCCCCCTCCCCTCTACTCCCAGGTAATCGTTTTGGCTTGAGCGATCCGGACCGGATGAAAAATAACTATTCCTTGGTGCATGACGTCAATTATGACTCGCCGAGCTGAGATGACTGCGCGGTCGAGGCAAGATAGGACCGAGTGTACGGCGTTGTCGACCACTTGTACTCGAATAAATATCAAATATCAGTGAGCCAATTTCAACTTTTAAAGGCAACAACGTACCAGATTCAACTTCGCGCTGCCATGCAAAGAATTAACACGCTCGCCCGTTTTCATCGTTCGGGTTCTTGGGGTCGGGGTTCTTGTCGTCGTTCTTGCAATGAAACTTTGTATTTGCTTTATAATGTAAAAAAGATAGCTTTTGCAGAGCCTTGAGGCCGTGTGAAGCTAAACAGCAAAAAAAAGTACGACAAAAAATTCCTGTCTGCCCAGTGCGTGCCGAGGGGTGATTTGATTGGAAGCACGGAGATTTAACGAGTAGGGCAAAATGAGAGCGGGAGGGGGGGGATGGAGGAGGGCGGTTAAATGTTTATTGACTGAGCAGCAATCCAGCTTGGGTGCTGTTGCAAGTATTTGCTTTGTCAATATTTCCTTCTTCTCCCCCAAAAAATGCCCCGAGGTACTGCTTTTTGACACGGCCTGTCAGCTTCTGCTAATATTTTAACTTTACTTCTCAAATATAAACAGCGGGTTTGCAGCCTGCCTCTTTCTTCAACTGTGGTTGGTTATCTCTGGAAGTTAGAACGTTACACCGTAACTTTACAGTTTGGTTATTATGTATTTTCCTATTTTTTTTTTCTAAAGTCTATAATATGTTCCGCAATCAGCCTATTAGACGATACCTATAATAATCAAGGACTGCCGAATCCAGGGGGCATTGCACCAAAGTGCGGTAGAAAGATGGATGACTAGAACAGAATATATTAGAATAGAACAAAATAGAACACAATAGAAAGTAATTTTTATATAAAAAAAAAAAGACGAGTGAAAACAACCGGAGACTCTTACGAACCTGTTTTTAAAAAGCACCTTCCACGTCCGTCCCCTCCCCCTGAAATTTCCTTCATCCCTCTCGCCCCGTGAAGGGAAGAAGAAGAGATGTGTTTAGAAATTAGAAGCTTGGGGTCCCAGAAATATGGAAGATCAGAGGTGTGCTCGAAAATATGCTCTTTCTTGGTAAAAAATATTACAGTATCTTTATTATAATATCGGAGGCTGGCTAAAAGGAAAACCACTTCTCCCCTCCTCGCGCCCGCATTGAAAATGCACTCTCCCACTCTACCTGCAGCCAAAAAAGAGCCAAGCGTGAGTGGTCGATCAATCTGACAAGTCGTCGGGAAAATGTCTCGGGAAAATGTCCCGGGAAATGTGTCCCGGGAAATGTGACCGGCCCCGTGCATAGCACGGGCTTCCTCTAGTCTATTATATAATATGCTTATACCACTTCCACACTGGTCAAGGCCCCGGACCCGAGGTTGACCTTTCCACACTCGACTCCGACTTGGGTTCAGACCCGACCCCAACTTTCAAGTCCTGCTCGAGGTCGGGACTGAAGACACCGACTCCGGCCCCGTGTTTCAGTGTGGAAAAGCACGGAGCACGAGCCCGCACTTCAGGGAACCGTTTTGACTCTTGGAGCTCTGATAAGCTATAGCGAGATAGAGGGAAAGCAGGAGGAGGAGGTGGGAGAGGGAGGGGAGAAATCTACAACGATGGCGCCGAAAATGTTGCAGCGAGTGAAAGATTAACTAAAGTCCGGACCTTGGACGCGATGTCGGAGTTCAGTGTGGAAGGGAATAAGGAAGGAAGGGTGTCGGGCTTTACCCGTGGGAACAAGCCGGGGCCTGGATCCCAAACAGCGCGTTCGGGGTCCAGTGTGGAAACGACTTTAGGTTGGGATACACACAGCAAACGTAGGCCAGCAGGCAGGAGCCCCGGAAGGAGTGGACAGAGGATACCGAAGGGGAGGGGACAGGGGATACCAAAGGGGAGGACATGGGGTATGGGGGGGGGGGGGCGGAGGGGGAAATCTGACCACACAATGGGGAATGTGGCGGGTGGAGGAGGGGGTGTCGGGAACCAGCTAAATCGGCGTATGTTACGCCGGGGTGCAGCACAAATTTAATTTTCCTACGCGTTTAGTAGAGGTGGTGCCCATAAAGACCGTGCTTTGCACGTTTGAATTAAACTGAACGGAGAGCCAATGGGCTCTGGATGGGTTAAATACGGATTCAAACCTATTTAAGTTGCCTTTTGGACTTATTATGTCAGACTGCCTGAGCTAGAAACCCAAACCCACGACCTTCGAAACCAAAGGACGATTGGAGAAGTGTATGTTTACATGTATACGTGTACTTGTTAAATGCTGCCTATGGACGTTTCCTTTTGGCCGTGTCAGAATCGCTCAGCGGTATAGGGCTTCATCCTTTGGTTTCAAATGTCGTGGGTTCGATTCCCCGCTCAGGCAGTCTGACATACAAGTCCGAAAGGCAACGTAAATAGGTTTGCATCCGTATTTATTTGCCAGTTAGGACGCTAGCTTTCGTCATTCTTGACCAGTCAACTTATTTTTTTTTTTGTTTGTGTTTCTGGGCGAAGAGGAAAGAATGGAGGGGGTAACGAATCTCCGCTCCTTTTCCGGAGTCTGGCGTTGTGATATATTCTCAAAATTATTACTTGTACCCTCCCATCCTCTCGAGTGTCACGTGGTACGCGCGCCTTGGGAATAAAACCGCACGTGTACAACATAGTCGGCTGTAAGCTACCATAAATCAAATAAGCCAAAATCCAGTAAAACATTTAGGCGTAGTTTATAAGGGCAAATGGGACTTTAATGATTGGCCGTGCTAATGATGATGTGCGATTGGTGTAAGCGGCTTAGCTTAATTAGGGTTTGTTTCGTGTTTAGGGCAATTTGAGTGGCATTTGAAAATATGTTGGCAGTTAAACTATATGGCTTTCATAGCGGGATGAGTAATGGTAATGGCCATCGCAGATTTCGGGCCGACAAATCCGCGCCATTGTCGCCGAAAAGGCCGCGTTGAACGCTGGTAATTTGTAATCTTTTGTTATAGCCATTCAGTAGATAGAATAATAAGCATCATAAAGCTCGGTCCAATCTCTGGTGACGCGTTGTCATAACGTATAGTCAAATACCGCTGTGACGTCCAAAGTTCGTTCTTTGTAGGAGCGCT
>JAHWFP010014495.1:0-19907 GCA_023313725.1 Lithobius niger | reverse complement strand
CGTCAAAAAACGGGTCAGCCCTAGGTATATCCCTAAGGACATATTCCGTACGCTTCTGGAAAATGCCAGGAGCACTAGCCAGCCCAAAAGGGAGTTTCTGAAACTGAAACAGGCCTTTACAAGTATTTATAGTTAACGGGGCCTTTGAATCTTCGTCAAGCTCAACTTGCAGAAAAGCATCCGAAAGGTCAATAATCGAAAAGGTATCACACCCTGCTAATTTCGAAAATAAATCTTCAGCCCTTGGAACCGGGTGGTATTCTATATCCATTTGCGGATTTACAGTGCCTGAGAAATCCCCCACGATCCGGACGTCTCCTGAAGGCTTAAAAACCAAGACCACGGGCGTCGCCCACGCACTACAATCCACAGGCTTAAGAACACCCTCCTGAACAAGTATGTCGATTTCAGCCTCGACCTTCGCCCTTACAGCTAGGGGTACCGGTCTGGCTTTGCAGTATTTTGGTACTGCATCTTTTTTCAAAGTTATTTTGGCCTTAAAATCTTTGAGTTTCCCCAAACCTGGCGAAAACAGTTTAGGGAATCTCTTGAACACCTTCTCGTCCGAGACAAAATAAACATCTTTATTATTTCTTCCAAAATGTCTACCTCATGAACAGGTTCAGCATAGAATTGATTTAGGTCCAATTCAAGACTCCTCATCCAGCTCCGCCCAAATAATGGTGAAAAACTATCAGGGCTTACAATTGCTGATAATACCTCAGTTTTGTCATTAAGTTGCACGTTGAGCCTCACAATACCCAAATGCCTGTAAACTACTCCACCAGCAGCCCTCAACGTAATTCTAGTTGGGTTTAACTTGACGTTACTGAAATATTTATTGTACCAGCTAACTGGAATACGAGTCGAATCTGCACCCGAATCAACTAGTAATGGAAGTTCATGGCCATTTAACTGAACACGAATCATCCATTGTTTGCTTCGCCTATCCGTAGCAAGAGAATAAATTTCGTCAGAATCAAGGCTTGCTTCATCCGAACTACATTCAGTGTCGTCCGAATCATAATTTGATGATTCTTCAACATTAAGTGCTTTCCTACCAGAATACTTATGATTTTTCTTTTTACCAGCTGTTTTGACCATTTTGGGTTTATGAGAATATGGCGTCGGCGCAGGCTTCCTAGACCTGCACACTCGACTTAGGTGCCCAACATTCCCGCAGGTGGAGCACTTATGCTTCCTAAACCTGCACACAGCTTTCACATGCGATGGTTTACCACAACAGAAGCACAAATTGTCATTGTTAGACTTACTTTTATTTTTTAATGGACGTTTAAACTGCACTGAATGAGCACTTGCCCCCTGAAAATGACTTACACTTTTCTCAGCCAATTCCTGAGAGAGGGCAAACTTGCAGGCCGAATCAAATGTAACTGTAGCTGGATCCAATGGCAACAGAGATTTCAAAGTGTCGGAGTTGCAAATTCCAGCAACAAATCTATCCCTGAGCATTGTCTCCAGCTTAGTTCCATCGGCTGGACCATAACTACAATAGAGGGTAAGCCTCTTTAATTCAGCTATGTAGTCCGCAATTGATTCGTTAGCATTCTGCTCCCTCCTTTGGAACTGGACTCTTTCACAAAGGTAGTTAGGTACAGGACATAAGTTACCTGTCAACAGCGTGTTAATTTGGACTAAGGTTTTAGTTGCTGGAGCGTTAGGTGCACACAGGTTTCGTAACAAACCATACGTTTTAGCACCTATGCTTGTTAATAGCAACGCTACTTTCTTATCACCAGGCACGTCAAAAGCCGAGAAATACAATTCGACCTGTTCAAAATAAACAGGCCAGGTTTCTACAGCTGAATCAAATTCCTCTAACTTTCGACTTTGAATACCTGGAGGCATAGCTGGAAGTGTTATCACAACTGTAGGAATAACAAACGCCAGCACCCTATACTTAATTTAATCAAAATTCAAGTGCATAAGAATACGCTTTACAATTCTTAAATTTACTGAAATAGGCCTTCGTTGCACCCAGCAACAAGAAGAAGGTCTACACCAAACTAGGCAAGTTAAATTAGGTTAAACCGAATTTACATTTAAACGGTCTCTCCCCACTTCAAGTTAAACTAGTTCTTTAAATTTGAAGAATTTTAATTTTGCCAAGAATTACTGCTCTTGCTTGTTCTCTTACAAGTTAATACAGTTTCTTTTAACATAGAACATCAAATTCCCATGCGTGACCGCCTAGGTCACACTTAATTATCGTCGCCAGCAATAATTAATAAATAACCTACTTGATACATAATTTTAAATTTGCCCAACCGGTTTCACTACTAGCGGCAACGCCTAGTACTCACAAAGATCGAAACACTCTCTAATCTTCAATTTGACCAGCTCTAAAAACTGCGTTGTTACCCCCTTATTTTATAAGGCACAGTAAACAAGCTTTAAAATACTGCATGAAATCACACTTCGACTGGTCGACTAAGCCCTGTGCAGTAAACTCGTACAGCATGCGCTACTATGCTTATAGAATTTATTCACAATCACTTGATGGCCAACATTTTACAGGCTTAATTATGTTCACATTTGTAGGCAACACACATATGCGTAAATGGCGAACTCGCAAAAGCATTCATTGTAATTGAAATAATTTACCAACCTTAGCTTTAACACAAGCTAGTTAAACACACTCTAACAGGATTTTAACTCGCATCCCCAACACTGGATTTTAACAACCTTTTTAAACGTTATCAACACTTTTTAACATTAGGCCAACACCTGCATTTAAGCAAAATTTACAATAAACGTTAACGAAACTTTTAAACGTTTTACAATTGGCTACCTAATTTTTTCTAACTTAAATTTAGCACTGCTAATTTCCCCCAAGACAGGCTAGACTTTGCACTAAACTCCCATGCCAGTGCCACAATGCCTGTCCTTGGAATAACTGGATAAATTACGCCTGACCTGTTCACTGGAAAACTGGACTGTCCATGATACCAAGTCTGCAGCCCTGGTCCCACGAAGAATTCCAGTCTTCTGCCGCTATGAGGAGTCAGCCCCAGCTGCCCCAGGGGCTAGCTTACCCAAAGCAGCTCTTCTACAGCATACAAAGTAATTAATCTTAATGCTTTTCTAATTAGCTTCAAAATTTAAGTTTAAGACCAATTGCTCTGCTTGTCCCATACCATGCACGGGCTTAAACAGAAAAAGCAATGGCTTCTAATTTTAAGTTTTACAACTCAAATTAATCCATCTCGTCGCCAATGTAGTGTTTGTGTAGTGCATTGATGCACACAACTACAGGTAGTGGGTTCTAATGGGCAGCAGCCTGCCAAAGCAGGTGCATGCCTATTTATTATCTCTGTAGGGCAATGCATCATGGGTATGATGCATTACTAATTAACATGATTACACTCTGATTGGTTACAAGGCTTGGATACATTATAACACTAGTTAGTGGTGCCTGTATCCAGACACCACAAAACCAAAAACCTTTAAAGAGGTGACCAAGTTGAGAATGGTTCGGCCTATAGGCAAAAGGTAGTATCAAATTGTGAAAAACCAATTTCTTGTTGACGTGCCACTTTATTACACATCTGGACTGTAGTGGAGTTGAGTCTAATACACAATTTAAAAAAAAAGGACTGATATCATATCAAAAACCAAAACTGGTAAAAGAGACCGCCAAGTTCCGAATGGTTCGGCCTTTCAAAGGAGTGATATCAACACACCAAAACATTCGCCAACTAATCACACCGAATAATACTTTGGACGGTAAATGAAAACTTGAACATTGCTACCAAAAGTACATCCGAAAAGTAGGCTGAGATCCGAAGATGGCTTGGATCTGTTAAGTCCGTGTAAAAAAAAGTTATTTGCGAGCGGCCACTTAATTAGCCACCAAATTAGCATTGGCAGCATGTAGGCCTATCGAGTTCACTCTCACAGGAAGCAAAGGAATGAACAAAGCAAAACTTTTAAACGTAACAAACAAGCCACGTGACTCCTTTTAATTTTAATTTTAATTTTTACCGCATTAGTCTTTTAGATTTTTGATCTCATGGTAATTATTAGCAAATTAGTACATGCCCACACAAAGATGAAACATCATGGTTATTGTAAGTGTGCAAACGATCATATAAGTGCGGGACACACATAAATAAAGTTACCAATATTCAACAGAAAATCTCCTAGATGCCGCATTTTAAAACGAATTTTTAGCTAGGGATTGAGTAAAGATAACCTTGATGTGGAGGATCGAGAAAAATGGCGCTGGGAAGAATGTCCTTTTAATTATAATTCAACAGACTTATATTCCACATGCATAGAAGAACCAACAGCTCCTTCGCATGGGTTCGCAGTGGGGGCTCGCCGCACTTTATCCATAGCACCTCAAGAGGCGTAGCACCAGATAACCAGAGACAATCCGTAAGCACTCATTAATAACCACCTGCAGCACCGTCACATGACATTGTACTGAGCAGAGGAAGGGCAGGTGGTAGTCTAGTACCAAGCACACAAAGCCCCTGTTCGTCGACAGCAGATCACCTCTGCAGACTGACTGTCTTACTCCGGGTTAACACACGCAAGATAGCGATCCTTGCCCTGACCCTAACACGAAGAGCGCTCACATGGCCGATCCATTCAAGGCGCTCATCAAGAACTATTCCGAGATAAGGCACCAAAGTCGTCTGCTGCACAACAACTCCATTGACAACAACAGAGGTAGGAATACGGCTCCTTGCTCGCGTACGAACAAAAACAACCACCTCAGTCTTCGCTGGAGCAAGTTGCAAACCCCTGTCAGCAAGACGCGCAACAGCCACATCCAGTGCCGCTTGTACATGAGGCAGTACTTCTAACACAGACGAACCCACAAACCACATCGCAACGTCGTCCATGTAGCAGACAATGTTAGCTGACATACTAAGTTCCTGTAGCACATCATTGATCGCAACAACGGACTCAAACAGTAGCCTTGCGGTATGCCTCTGTCCGAAACAGCCTCGGAAAACTAGAAACCGTTAACCCGCTGGCTGGATACCGTTCAGTGAGTTTTATATTATGTGATATTTGAGAAGTGAAATATTATGTGATCAGTGAGTTTCATATAGTATGTAATTGCTAACGTACGTGAATACACCATGGTAACTAAACAACGGAAACTGGTAATCTATCATTGCCAGGAAAACTTGAAACACAATGCAGGTCGTGAGCACGGAGTCCAGTCAAGTAGGAAAAAAGTAAATTTTTTCAAAGAAGTATGTCTTAGCAAAAGAGTTTGATGGTTATGCTAGACATGTACTAGTGTAGTGTTTCTCAAACTTTTTAAAACCGCGACCCCATATTTCAAAATTTGATCACTGGAGACAGGTCGTGACCCATCCACACTGGTAATACAAATTTAATGCATTGTAATTATAGATGAGTAACAAAAAAGTTAACTATTTTTTTTTGTCTGAGCAATGTGCTTTTTTTTCTGAGCACAACTGCTCCAAGTTGAGTACAACATCTGTAAATTATAACCTTAGCTCATTTTCCACATCATCAGTCGGTTACGAACCTTTATCTTCAGTCCCACTAAATAGGAAAACCCCTATTGACATAGGTAAGAAGCGGAGTCAAATGGAACAAGTACCTCAATGGCACGTCGTGACAAATCATTGTACTCTTGTTTGTACCGAAACACAGAATTCTTACAGTTCCTTTGTTTTCAACTGAAGTTTCAATGTTGAGTCTGAAGATAGTTCAATGAGTGAAAAATATTGCTTCGTCAATTTGAAAATTCAATTCAAAATTGAGAAAGCAGTATTAAAAAAATGGCACTGTCCGTTTCGTTATGTTCATATTGTCTTAATATTATTATGTCAGTCCAGAGATTACCCATACTTTCCTTATCTGCACAGATGGCAGCATCATCAATAGACTGTCAGCCTGAATATAAACTCGGCTGTAATGTTTGGATGCTGATAAAAATGGATTGTTTGTAACTCGAAGCCTGACACCTCAAAATCATCTGAGGTAACAACTTCTCGAAAAATAAAATTATGACATATGGTATCTCAACTCTAGCGTTTCAATTGTTGGTAATGACAACCTATTCACGACCCAGGATTACTTCTTCATGACCCCACTGGGGTCCCGACCCACAGTATGAGAAACATTGTACTAGTGTGATGGCACCAAGTAGGCGATCGGCCAAGAAAATGAGATTAATTGTGATTGAATGAGCAATTCCAGCTTCATTGAGTGATTAATATTAGCCTCGGGAAGGGAAGGGGGGGGCAATTATGCGGGATGCGCTGATTGAGTGAGCGAAGCGAACGAAAATCAGTATTTGTCAGCCAGTGTGCTCAAATGTGCGATTGAACAAACTTAAGCATGTGAAACATGGGCGTGCAATAAACTAAACCATGTCACTTTGGCTGACGTAATGACTAATTGAGCAATGGCAAATGTGAAAATTATGAATGAGAAAATTTATAGACATAAAATACCTCCAGACAAAAAATGCAGAGGTGACGATTAGACCATGGGATTCTTTGTATTCACAAGCCTATGAAAGTTATGATATCCACCCAAAACCAAAACTGGTATAAGAGAAACCTCCAAGTTTCTAAAAAGGGTCGGCCTTTGAAAGCAGTGATATCATTTAACCAGGTAAAGGCCGCCAAGGTTATTCCTAGCCAATTTAATCGCCCCGAATAATACTTTGGACGTTAAATGAAAACTTGATGATTGCTACCGCTAGCAGAAATCTTCTAGTTTTCATTTAGCTTTCGAACTATTAGTAGGTGCCGTTAACTGATATCACTACTGGTTAAATGATATGACTACTTTCAAAGGCCTACCCTTTTTGGAAACTTGGTGGCTTCTCTTATACCGGTTTTGGTTTTGGGTGGACCAAAGATACCATTCACAAGCAGTTTTGGTGTGTAGTGGATAACGTTTTCCACTGCGGCGCGAGAGGTACTGGGGGCAATCCTGCCAAGTAGACATCGTGTTTTTTTCTCCAGAGAAATTTTATTTAGATGTTGATTGACAATGGTGCCCAAACGTCATTGACATCATTGGTTAAGCATTGGGTAAGTAGTCAGCAGGGTAGGTTTATAAACACTGGTCCATCGTTGCCCGTATACGTTGGCTCAGCCATTGGCCAATGTGACAGAGTAATAATGGACAACCGTTGGATGCCAACATTGGGCCAATGTTTAAATGTTGGTACTGTGGCTGTTTCTGGTATTATCAGGAGGGAAATAAAGGAGTAGTCTACAGAATAATTCTACCTCGTGTTCTATCACTCGTTTTGAGTCGTGACCCCATGCGAACAGTTGTTGAACAAGCAACCTATATTTTCTTTTGCGGAAAACTAACGTTAAAAATTACGTTGTGTAGCCCAGTCAAATTGTACCAAATTTAAGTCGAATTGCGGCATAATTCATAATTAGATAATTTTTGGCACAGATGTTCGTAATGGTCTTAAGTTCAACATACTAAAAGCCCTCAGCTGTCCGTGTTCAGCTAACGCCGCCATCTTGGAAACATTGTGCCCGATATCGGTTTTTTCAAGATATCTTGGTAACGATTGCTATGGGCATGAAAATATGTCCCGTCCAAAAATGTAGAGCATGAAATTTTCTACAAAAAAGGTTTTAATCATTTTTTTCTTAGATTCAATGATTCAGCCAACAAACAGTGTAGAAGAATGTTGAGCTAATGCTGCCATCTTGGAACACGCGGCCGCAATCGGTTTTCGTCAATCTCTCATGGAAACGGCTGCATAAAATATGTTTAATCCTAAATTGTAGCGCATGGAATTGTCTACAAAAAAAGGTTCTATTAGTTTTTTTTTTAAACTGAGTCAATGATTCAGGTAATAAACGGTGTCAAAGCGGCCACGCACCATGTGGCCCCAATGTACAGTACAGTAAACGTCATATAGTTGGATGGCCCAGAATTGATGGAATTTGTCACTTTCTGTGAAAAGCATGAATACATATGACCAAGAATTTATAAATTCTTGATGTGACGAATAACTGGAAAAAATAACTATGGTAGCAAGTTCAAAAAACCCCATGGGGGGAGGTGGAGGGCGTGATTTACCCTACCAAAAACTAGTTATAGTGATTTTCGTGTTCAAAGTATTTTTGCGAGCCCTTTAATAGCCCGATATGGATACGATTAAAATTTTCTGAAAGGTGGGGATCTATTCTTTCCATCAATCATAGCCAAAATCGTTTAACTTAGATAGGGACCGTCGTACGCTCACTTAAAGGTGAAGAGGTAGCAGCGAAAGCATATGGTGATTTTCGAATTCAAAGTGCTCTAGCGAGCCCTCTAATAATCAGAAATGGACATGCTTAGCATTTTCTGAAAGGTGGAGATCTATTCTTTCTACCTATTCGAACCGAAATTGTTTAATTAGGTAGGGGCAGTCGTACGCACATTTAAAGCTGAAGAGGTAATGGCATACTGGCAAAAGTGTACGTTGATTTTCGAATTCGAAGTGCTCTTGCAAGCCCTATAAAAGCCCGAAATGAACATGTTTAGGATTTTCTGATTCTTTCAATCAGTCCTAACCGAAATTGTTCAACTTAGATTCGGACGTTTACACCAATTTAAAGGTGACGAGGTAAAAGCGTAGCGGCAAGAACGTATGTTGACTTTCGAATCCGAAGTGCTCTTGAGAGCTCTCTAAATGGACATGCATAGGATTTTCTTAAAGGTGGGGATCTTTTCTTTCCATCAGTCCTAACCGAAATTGTTTAATTTAGATAGGGACCGTCCTATGCCAATTTTAAGGTATAACTATAATTGGTGTAGCGGCTATTTTGAATTTCAAAGTGCAATAGGAATGCTCATATTTGTATTTGTACCTAGGCTAAACAATTTCTGTTAGGATTGATGGAAAGAATAGATCCCTACCTTTCAGAATATTCTAAGCATGTTCAATTCGCGATATTAGAGGGCTCACAAGAGCACTTTGAAATTGAAAATCAACAAACCCTTTCTCCATCACGCCATTACCTTTTCACCGTTAACTAGGCGTAGGTTGGTCGTTATCTAAGCGAAACAATTTCGGTTAGGATTGATGGAAAGAATAGATCCCCACCTTTCAGAGAATTTTAAGCATGTCTATTTCTGGCTGTTAGAGGGCTCGCTAGAGCACTTTGAATTCGAAAATCACCATTCGCTTTCGCTGGTACCCCTTCACCTTTAAATTGGCGTAGGACGGTCCCAATCTAAGTTAAACAAGTTTGATCCCCATCTTTCAGAAAATCCTAATCATGTCCATTTCGGACTATTAGAGAGCTCGAAAGAATACTTTGAACACAAAAATCACTACAACTGCCGTTTTTGGTGGGGTAAGTCACCCCCTCTACTTCCCCCGGTTTTTTTTTTTTTGAACTTGCTATCATAGCTATTTTTCTAGATATTCTTCATATGCATTCATGCTTTTCACAGAAAGTGACAAATCCCATCAATTTTCGGCCCCAAGCCATCCAACTATATGTAGTGTGAGATACATAGGGGGCCACACACGTGCCCTTTTTGACACTGTTTATTCGCTGAATCATTAACTCAGTTAAAAAAAAAAAAAACGAATAGAACCTTTTTATAGACAATTCCATGCTCTACGATTTCTGATTAAACATATTTTATGCAGCCTTTTCCGTCACAGATTGACAAAAATCGATTTCGGGTGCATGTTTCCAAGATGGCGGCATTAGCTCAACACTCTTCTATACCGTTTACTGGCTGAATCATTGAGTCTACGGAAAAAATGAATAATTTTTTCAAAATATTTCATGCTCTACATTTTTGGACGGAACTTATTTTATGCCCGAGCAACCGTTACCAAGATATATTGAAAAACCGATATTGGGCGCCATGTTTGCAACATGGCGGCGTTAGCTCAATACGGCCAGCTGACGGCTCTTAGTATGTTAAACTTGAACATATGTGCCAAAAATCAGCTTATTATGAATTATTCCGAGCATCTGATCTAATTTGACGGGGATATATGTTGGTCTTAATAAATATGTGCGAAAAGTAAGCCTTGTGTTGCGGATCGGTCAAGCATGTGCTGCTTTGCAAGATCTAGCGTTTAATAAAACTTAAAGCGAGGAAGGCATTTTGTTTATCGAGCCAAGGCCGACTGGAATAGAAATTACATGTCGTTCCTCCCAACTCCATGCTAGTTCACACGGATGCCAGGATGCTAAAGTCTCTTCGTACTGCTTTGGTAAAATAAGATTTTGATGATGTTAAATCAACTTCTTGGATCCACCAGAACTGAAATTTGTGGCTCCCAGACGGCCTTGTGCAAACGGTGGAATACAAAGCGAGTGTCGTAACATGGCTACGCCCACGTGTTTCAGACATGTATGGAATTTAGTTGTTCTTGGTGTTAAACTCATAGCCGCAGCGAGCATGGCAGCGTGAGCAAGGTAGCCACAATTCATAGCCAATCATAGAAGTTATCACATTTATAGATTTTTTTCTTTTTTATGTTCCACTTTTTAGCCTTCGGACGTGAATTAGTTAATTTTATATCAAACGCAATTTACACGTATTTCAACATTCTCATCAAAACTTACCCTACTGTGTACAATTACGCCATTCGTTGATTTTTTTTATTACATTTTCATTCTCAGATCTCGTGTAGCATTTTCTTATTAAACCCTCGTGATTTTTTTTCTGGAGATTTTTCCCATGGGACAGTATTTCCATGGAATCTTTTTTCCAGGGAATTTTATACCGAGGGTTTATTTTCTGGGGGATTGTTTTTCCGTAGGATCGTTTTTCCGGGGACTATTTCACCGGGGTTTTCTTTCCAGGGATTTTTTTTTCTTGGACTCCACAAAAACACACACCAACAGTCACTTCTGTTTTTCCATTTTAGTCTTTACGATTTATTGCTTCGCCTCCTTCTCAGGGTCATAAAGTCATTGTGGCAAATGCATGGTCGGAAACAACAAAGCCTTTAATTATTCATCTCCCAACCCCACATGAAGATTTCCCAAGAGCAGGTAGGTATTACAGGACAGTAACTATCTGGGGTGGGAGTGAAATTGAAAATAACGCCAAACTCATGTCGTTCGTCCAATTGACGTGTTGGTTTCGCTCATTATCTTAGCTTAACACAATTGGGACCTTCATTAAGAAACAGAGATAGAATTATATGGAGGGGGGGGGGGAAGAGGAATTCAGCATCTGTGCAAGCCAATTAAGTTGGTCTCATTTTTATCATTACCCTCTATAGGTCAAGTGCAGAGCCGGGCCAAGGTCAGCGAATCTGGAGGGGCAAAACATAATTTGACATCCCCCTGTCATGTTTGCACCCCACCCCCATACAGATTTTTCACTCTTCATATTTTCGGGTAGTGAGTTTCCGGCAGTTCTGACTGGCATGGCTTTAGGATGTTTATCGTTCCCGTGAGAAGTTCAGCGCCCCCCCCATGGTTCTGGCAAGTGTGCAAGCGATAGCAAAATGAAAAAGAGATTTTATAGTACTTCATGGAGGTTAACTTATTTGTGTAGGGACGTATTTTTTTTCCCTTGTGAATCCGAATTTTCGTACGGGTTATATTTTATACAACCGAACTGTCGCACTATCTCTATAATTTTTGAACCGAACTGTCATGAATCATTTGGATGGCTTCACAGCATGGAATCAAAAATCATCGCTTTTTTTGTTTGGGTGCCTCCCCCCCCCCCCCCCCCCCGGCTCCAACCCTACCCAATCCATAAGACGCAGACCATCTCTAACTACATTGTACGTACGTCTCACGAACGTAAACTACAGCCAAATTTGTATTCTAATGAACTATAGTTTGTTTGTTTTTTGTTTTTCTTTTGTCAATTACTTGCAATTGTAATTCACAACAAACATTGCCGAGATGAAACCTTTTTAGTTAGGTCTGGTAATGAATGAAGCAATATATTCCATGATTGTACCGATGGTACAATTTTGCCAAAACAGTCAAACACGAAAAAATAACAAGTTGTCCCAATTTGATGGGCGCGCTGTAATTTAAAAAAAAATAACCATCGATGATGTAATTGAAGCAGGGGCGGTAATGCGAACCAACAGATCAAATCACTAAATTTTCGAAAAACGAGGCTCGTAAACCATTATAAGAGAAAGCCAGGGAGAAAAGAAACTAATTATAACATTAAGATGATATTTGGTAACAGTATAAATGTTTTAAGGTCATAAAAGCCCCGAGTAAAAAAAGGAAGGCAATCTTAGGGCGACGCACACAGTCCAGGGAAAATTCATAAACTATTAAATTTATGGTATCTTCTTTTTTTTTTACAAACTTTTTCTTACATGCTCTTGCATCTTCTTGTCTTTTTCTGCCCGTATTTTTTTCTTGGTCTGGCCCTGCGCCCCCAAGTCTTTTTGTTTACGCTTGTCAGTGGAAAATCTGCCAGTCAAATACTACCCACCCCAACGTGCCCACGTTTTTACTAAACCCTTCCTCCTTACCGAGGGTTATCAAGGAGGTAGGAGGCATAGGTTGTCTTGCTACGGAATTGGGAAGAAAATATCAGATCTTGACAACGGTTCGTGCTAGTTGATGAATTCTACTGGTGACTTTTTTTTTTGTTCATTTGCGTACCTTTCTTATAATCGCTAATCAGTTAAAGCAAATTATAAAAAGATAATTTTTTTCTAAATTTGAACACCCGAATTTGGCGCCCCTGTTAGCCATTTTTTTTTGGGGGGGGGGGCAGCTGCTAATCTTGCTGGCTTAGCAGATGGAGTTGCGCATTTACATTTTATCACATCAAAAATAAAGCAACATTTCTTCAGCATTTTTGTATTTTATGTACGCAACAGTATTACAAAACAAATGGCACTTTATGACAATGGCAGAATTTGTATTTAGTGAGGTAATTGCCGCACCCTATGAACACGTAGCTCAAATCCACAAGAGCTGAGAATCTATAAAAAAAAACAATCCTTTGTTTACCGATTGTTATGTAAACTGTATGAAATTCGGAGATACTTCCTCCTACTGAACACTGCAAAGTGATTATGAGTAAACAAGATGGATGAACCTTTGTAGAAGCACTTTTGTGTGTTACCATATTTAATCACAATGACGTGCAACAGAAAGTTTGCTTCTGGAGCCAGTTTAGCTTGGTGGTTAAAGTTAGTTACTTTGAAAGGCACTAGGTTTTGGTCAGCAACTTTTAACAAATTGTTTGGCACTGCACCGATCCGGAAGGACATGCTTCTGAACAACTTCAATGGCATTCACGTAATGTTCTTTCACTAACAGCATTAGTTCGCGCAATATCAGCGATCGTGACAAAACTGTGTTCCTCGGATTTTTTGTTCTTCAGCCACATCAACTGAGCAAACGCGCTCCGGAACTCGGCATTGCGCCAACCATAAATAATTGGATTCATGCATGACTTTCCCAAATATAAGCAAACGGTGATTTGCTTTAATTTGCACCAGCATTCTTGGGGAGCCCAATCTGTGTAGCGAAGAACTATGGAGATTAGGTAAGGTATCATTCCGAACATGGCCATACCTAGCACAAGAACCATGGTAACAGTAATACGCTTTTCTCGTCGGAGTCGCACTTGCAGATCAAGGCGTTGGTCCATAATAGCAACGGCTCTTCTCTGTTTGAGGGCAGTCCTAAATACGCGTCCATAGGCCCCCATGGTAACAATTATGGCAAACAAAAGATGTGCCACCGAGGCTCCTAAGACGTACTCGAGTGAAACAACGTAAAAAAGATCGCAAGTCATTTCCTTGTGGCGATTCCAGGTATTGACTCCCAGGATGGGCAAAAGAGATATCGTCGCTAAATAGAGCCACCCAGTTAAAATGAAGAGTTTGGCCCGTCTTGGTGTAATGATGCTGTGATATGAGAGTGGATGCAAGATGGCGACGTATCGGTCTACTGCAACGCCAGTGACAGATAATAATGACAAGAATGTAGCATAGAGTGCCAGACTGTATCGCAAAAGGCAAGGGTAAAAGTCACAGGCCCACTCGACATCAAAATAAAAGATGACATAATAGGGAATCATAAAACCGACGAGCAAGTCACTTGCTGCCAAACTTGCTACAAACAAGTTGGTGGTGGAGTGAAGACGGCGGAACTTGATCAAACTCACTATGACCAAGGTGTTTCCCAGAATGGCTGCGACACTCGTCACCATGTTAACTGCTACTATGACCGGTGTGTAGGAACTGTAACTTGACAGACACGTCGATCGATTGTGCATTGACCAAACATCTTGCTCCATTTTGTAGTTAACTCTATTATCGTCTTTGGTAAATGGATTGAGAATGGAAGAGAAAAAGAGCAGACAGACGATCTCACATCCCTCGCCTTCATTGGCTAGCTCACTTTGCTTAAGAGCTTTTTCCTCAATCGATACCGTTCAAATTAATGGAACAAGCAGGATTAGTGCAAATTATGCCATGCTGTTATCAGTAGGAGGCAATCCTCGCCCCCAAGTGCTTCTCTTATCATTGTTTACTTGAGAGAATATTCCAAGTTGCCTCACCAAATGTATTGAAGCAGGATGTGACGAGGTGGGAAACCCCAGGAATACCAAAATGTACCTGAGGTGTATACGTTCGTTTAAAATGTAGGAAACAATGGGAAATCATTAAAAAAAAAACAAGCTTTCGTCGTACAAAAAAACGTAAACATGATCCACTCATCCAGCATTCAGATAAAGACCTTGCCTCCTTGATGTTATTAAACTGCATTACGATACCGCATTGGAATTTTCAAGCGACTAAATACAGGAATCTAATTTGGCGGGAGGATTGGCATAATGAGGGACCGTGATAGTGGTCCTTCTGTATGGCTCAGCATGAACTTCCATGTTATAGGTCAAACTTTGAAATCCTATAGTTTCCCCAGAAATGACACACTTAGACCAACGAAATTCTGTTTTTAGGATCGTGTCATAACTATCATATCAAAAACCACAACTGGTAAAAGCCGAGTTCCGAATGGTTCGGCCCATCAAAGGAGTGATATCAACACACCAAAACATTCGCCAAGTTAATCGCACCGCTTAATAGTTCGAAGGTTGAATGAAAACTAGAACATTGCTACTTTGGGTAGCAATGTTCAAGTTTTCATTTAACGTCCAAAGTATTATTCGGTGCGATTAAGTTGGCGAATGTTTTGGTGTGTTGATTTCACTCCTTTGAAGGGCCGAACCATTCGGAACTTGGCGGCCTCTTTTACCAGTATTGGTTTTTGATATATTAGTCCTTTTTTTTTAAATTGTGTATTAAACTCAACTCCACTACCGTTCAGATGTGTAATAAAGTGGCACGTCAACAAGAAATTGGTTTTCCACAATTTGATACTACCTTTTGTCAATAGGGCGAACCATTCTCAACTTGGTCACCTCTTTATAGGTTTTTGGTTTGGTTTTAATTTTGTTGTAATTTGTTTTATTTCGTTAGTTTTGGTGTGTTGATATCACTCCTTTGAAGGGCCGAACCACTCACAACTTGGTGGCCTCTTCACCAGTTTTTGGCTTTGTTTATTTTGCTTTGTTTTTAGAGTTGGTATATTTTTCGTGAACTGGACGTGAATACAATTTCTTTGGCAACGTTGTTTAGATTTATCGTGCTACACTAGTGTGTGTGTCTAGGCACGCACGTTAGTATACACGTTGTCATTGTCCGAACTTTGGCTGTCCAATGAGAAACGATGCCGACAATACTAACAATGGTTATAACAATATTTTCGTACTTACGCGCCATCCCACGCCATCCTCGTTACACGTACCCTAGGCTCCAAACCTTAAAAGGTACGCAAGTTCGTACCGTACTGCAACCATTAGTCCAGTTTCGTAGCTGGAAGCCTTCCCGTTATCTCGGTATCGATGAATAATCACCCTATGGAAATTAACATGGGGATGACCAGACTAGAATTACATAGTAGCTAGCTAGTTACCCATTTTCAACGTTATTGAGGGTCAGATTTTGCATTGACAGCAGTTTAGCTGGCATTCCTATACGAGTTAATTTTTGTCAGGTGGGTCATTGCTCTTGATTTCAGCACAATTTAAGCTTTTGTACCGCATTATTATTTTTCCGTAAGTACCTGAAATGTGCCCAACTATGTTTCAAGATATAAGACACTGACGCAATGGCATCGCGCTACAATGGTTTACAACCTCGACAATTGAATTGATGTGATGTTTGTTGTGATGATTGTTGCCTAACTTGGCGCGACACGCAGCGTGTGTCTAGATATCACTATGAAAAATTGTTATGACAACAATCAAACCGTTTGACTTCCACAGCGAGGCCATTTCTTGTTGTTTGTATTCTTTGGCCTCACCTAGACATCGAACCATAAAAGATTTCAATTTTTAGTGCTTAAAACGTAGGTATGAATAAGCTCCAGGGCTTTTGAACGCTATTTTAATGTGACTACAATATTTTTGTTGTTGTTTTATTCTTGTTGGTGACATTTATAGCTCTCACCTAGAAATCGAACCAATGAACCGATTTTCAATTTTTATAGCTTAAAATGTAAGTATTAAGAAAAACCGGGGACTTTTCAACTCTATTTTAATGTGACTACAATATTTTTGGTGTTCTTCTTTTTGTTGGGGAAATTTTGCTTCCACTTACATATCGAACCAGTGAACCGACTTTCAACTTTTATAGTTTAAAACGTAGGTCTGAACAAAGTCTAGGGGCTTTTGAACGCTATTTTAATGTGACTACACTATTCTTGTTGTTGTTGAGCTTCCCTGCCCCTGCTTTCACCTAGATATCGAATCTGTCAATCAATTTTCTACGTTGATATTTTAAAGTAGAACTATCACCGATTGAAAACCGTACGAAAATACTGTGGCGCCGTCTAGCGGCAGTGATATTCTTAACCTTTACAGTTTGCTCCCAGGTGCACGCGGACGTACCAAATTTTCACTCAATTATTAAGGAGGTCGTGGCTTGTTTGTTTCGTTAAAAGAAAAGGCATTTTGCATTCCCTCGCTTGATGCAAGCAAATGCTAGATGTGCTAGATGTTGCCACATTCTCCATACTTTCAATCGGTGATCATACCACTTTAAAACGTATACAGGTATTAATAAGGACTTTTGAACTCTCTTTTACTGTGACTGATTTATCTCAAAAAGCGTTAAACTCAGTTATATCATATTGCAATTATCTGATATCAATATTCTAATTACCTTAATTTACCCTAAGAGCAATAGTATACGCACTTCGTTACGGGAGGAGCATATATAGGGAAAGCAACACTTGACAAGCGTGATATCACCAAGGCACGATTTTGGAGGGCAAACCGGAAGAAACGCGTGTTGTTACTATGGTGGTTCGTTGGGACATACAACAACTTCTTTCCACACACACAAAACTTTCATTAAACCGGAATTTTGGCGTTCCAACACCGGATAAGACACACTACAACCCAGAACGATGTATGGTAAACTGTGCCCGCTCCAGTGACCAACTTGTTCCGGTTTCGTAAAGTTGTGTGTTTGCAGAAAAACGTTATTGCGTGTCCCAAAAAGCCACCGTTCGTTGCGATCACGCAACTTAAAAATGGCCAGCAAACAACACCAGGGAGAGCGAGGAATGCGAATTTCATGAAGATAAATTGTGTTAGCTAACATTTGCCATATTTGTAAAGATGCCGCTAATTGTATTGGCAGTGTGCGACGGGGCAATGTTTATTTGTCAACATCTTTGAACTTCAATGTGGGCCGGCTTAAACTTTTGTAACCCTTCTGTGACGTTTGTTGCGACTGTGAGTTACTAACACCTGATTTACCTGAATCTAAGAAAAAAAATAATACATATTAGTATTACAAAACGCTTCAGCATATAAAATTCGGATGTAAGCCTTAAAAAAAAACTTAATGCTCTAAAAAACAGTTGCAAGAAAAAGACGTACGCAATCAGCGTTGCACTAATCCATATAAAAGACGTTCCAGTTTTTTTTTGTCAGCCCAGCTGACACTGTTACCATAAGTGCCAGGTATTTCCGCCATCACTATAACGATATGGAGACAAACGTTGTTACATTAGACGTGATGGAGGCTGACACTGTCGCTCTAAGGTATCCGGTGGCAGAGTGTGGAGTACGTTCGTCTCGGGCTTCCAAATACAGAAAGAGTAATAAGCGTAAGCTAATGAATTGCCGACCGAACATCTAAGAACTATGTGAAAGGTCCTATGTGGATCTGCGATTGTAGCAGCATCCAAGTAACCAAAGGGAGTGAGTGAGGTGTCGGGTGGTTAATCCCACAGTCTCTCTCGTCATTCGTCTAACTGCTTCTTCTTCAGTTCCAGATTAAACTGCTAAGGTATGTCCATGGGTAATATTTACCAATCCCGTTTGGTTACTGGTCCTGCAGTACTCCTACATCCTCTGGTAAAACGCAAGTTGTACTTCAAGAGCATGTCCTCGCTGACGAGTAAGAGTTTGTTCAAGTTGGTTACTCATGAATGAATACAAGTCGTTAGCACTTAAACATGGTAGATTAAACAGGATGTCTCAGTGGTGGACATCGTGAGCAGGCTCAGTTAGGTTGAATAGAGAAGAACGAAATGGGCAGAAGGGATACTGTGGAAAGACGAGTAACGTTGTAGCAAGGTTTGAAGTGACAAAGTAAAGGAACTACAAGAAGAGCAGTGAAAAGGTACCAGGTAACAATAGGAGGATACGCAGCAGTGAGCGAGATTCAGTACAAGGAAAAGTACAGAGGTATAACAATGCAAAGGATGAACAGAAAGGGTCCGGTGAAAGTGCATCAGGCGGGATTGGTGTCTGTGTTCCGTCTGTGAAGCTTGCTCTCAGCAGGACTCTTGACCTTATTAGTTCTAGTTTCATCTGTGAACTCGCAGCGATATCTGTTGCATTGGACATTGTTTTGGGTTTGTGTCTCTTGGCATTTATAATCATCACGGACTCTTTGTCTTGTCTGTCTGTGCTTAATGTGCTTTCCGCTCTTTTAATGTTAAAGACCCTGTGGTCTTTGAAGTCGGGTGGAAGCTGTGGCTGCCCCTTCAAAATATCTGGGTCTCTCTCGTGTGGGTTCGCAGTCACAGTGGGTGTTATGGGAATGACAGTGCAGGTGCTCTTGCTAGGACAGCCGTGTGTGAACCTGCAAGGGCCGTTTCTGTCCTACCCTCTGTCTGCTCTGCTCGTGTGCTTCTGCGTTCCTGGACCCAGCAGTTGTGAGCAGATGAGTGGTCTAAAACTACGACTAGGAAGGTTCTTTCCAAATGCATCCTGTCCCAAGACTGTCGCATCCTATAGACCGACTGTCTGTGTGGATGGCATGAGTGCTGTCACGCTTCAAACGGGGCATGTGCTCCTTGGTGAGCATAAATTTCGGCTAGGGTGGGTGCGGCCTCCGGATTGCTTTCAATACAACATTACTGAGTCGGTACCCTACTTTCTTATGGATTGTTCGAGATATGACAGCGGGCAATGTGCTCTCGTCCTTAGATCAGCCAAGGGGCTTCTGCGCATCTCTCCTTGGCATTGCCCTGTCTGACCAGTCCAGTCGAAACGTCTTGAGTCGTTTGTGAGCTGTAGCTGGTATTGCAAAGCAACCGGTGCTCTCTTATAGCCTGATGCTTTGTTGTCTTCGTCTGTGTGTGTGCTGTCGTTTCTGTACTGCCGGTTGTCAGGTGGGTGAGTGTGAGTGAGTGTAAGTGGGTGTAGGAGTGTGGGGAGTGTAGGGTGCCTCCTGAGGCCTGGGCTCTCGCTCACTCTGCCATTTGTCTGCTTTGCTGCAACACCATGTGGTACTTTTGTTGTAGAGTGGTGTTGTGGTGTTGTGGTTGTATGCTTAGCTATAGTGTATACGGTATACGGCTTCGGGACAAGACCCTGAATAAAGAATCAACCAATCAATCAATCACGTTCTGCCTGAAGTGTCT